>ML353864.1:0-31432 GCA_005239505.1 Nicotiana paniculata | reverse complement strand
TCTTCTTCTTCTTCTTCTTCTTCTTCTTCTTCTTCTTCTTCTTCTTCTTCTTCTTCTTCTTCTTCTTCTTCTTCTTAGACATCCACGGATAAGAAACCCTATAAAAAATAAAGGGTTAAAATGAGAAAGAGATTCGAGCAAGGAAAGAAACGAAAACAAAAGCTTCATTTACCGTGAGTTTTCACTTTCCAACCGTACTTCCTGGAGAAGTAGTTCCAAGACCTTTCTTCCAACGGAGCAATCGACAACAACTTTTCTACCCAACTACGGATACCAGAGACATTTTTCAACAGTACCCATGATTGCTGAAAAAAGAAAAAAACAGCTACGGTGTTAATAAAACACTTAAAGCAAAAAGGAAGAATAACGAATGTGAGCTAAAATGTACTCACGTGCACGATTCCACTTCTCGGGGAAGGGAAGATTTTCTTCACCAACTAAACCAGCAGTGGGCACAACAACGTACCAAAGGTACCAACCTCTATCCTTATTGTCTTCAGGGGTTACCAACACTCTTTTACTCCTGGAAGCAAGAGTAAAAATCCCTTGATGAAATAAGGCAGGAGAATAGAGATGAATGAGATGATTAAAGGTAAAAGGAACCGAGGCTAAAGTAGCTAAACATCTGAGACACGCAACTACCCACCATACAAGAGGACCAACTTGTCCTAAGCAAATTTTGAATAAACGATAGAATTCGATGATGACATGATCAATAGGAGGTTTTAAACCCTAAAGTAAAAGGGTAGGTATAAATGTAAGAATACCCCGTCTTGTAAAACGTTATTCTTAGGTTCTCATTTGGAACGATGATAGGAAAATCAAACTTCCTAGAACATTCCCTGCGAACAAGGGGAACTAAACCTTCAGTAATAAGGGTAGGGTACCTATCAACACTATCAAGGGATAACGACTGATCAACAAGGACCTGACTATCCCTAGTGAAGGTAAACTCAGCAGGAATGATTTCATCCACTCGTGGTTCGCGTAAGGGTTCATGATGTTCTCTACCCCTAGACGAAGATATGGAAGCCCTAGCTCTTGGAGAAACTAAAGACCTAGCAGAAGGAGGGGAAGTAATCTGGGAAGAAGAAGAACCTCTTAAAGGAGTAGAGCCTAAACTCCTCAGTCTACCACCTCTCCGGCTCCGCGTTAGAGCAGAAGAAGGGGTCAAATCATCCACATTTATCACTCATTTAGGTTGGTTCGATGAAGACATATTTATGAAGACAAGAAAAAAAAATTCTTTACAAATAAAGAAGACAAGTTAGAAGTGTTTCGTGAAAGTAAAGAAAAAAGGTATTTATACTTGAAGACAACCGTCAAACACGGGAAAAAAAATGATGAGAAAGTCATAATTGAAGGTGTCACTTCGTGACTGATGCAGCCGCAAAAAGCCCTAAAAGGCGCCGAGTAACTGCATAACCAATCCAGAGGGAATACGTGGCTTGAGCATTAGATGGAAGTGACAAGCGACGCCTATGCTTAGAGAAGGATACAATGTTTCGAGGTGAAACGGATGCAAAATATTCCCGCCATAAATGCGTATCCACTTACCAAATATTAATCGACAAATAAATGGTAAGTGGGGGGACTATCTGTATTGGTAAAAAAGAGTTTCACACGTATGATAATTCTTGATGACTCAGCCAGCTACATGGACCAAGGAAAACATGACAGCTGGACATGATTCTATAAAGAGTTGCGAAGCAAAGAGACACGACTCAATAAACCTACGGAGTAATCATCTACGAGAAGCTCAACCTGATTGAGACAAGGAAGAGACACTGTCAGAATGAATCCGGACAAAGCTACGGGCAGATTCAGAGACCTTCAATTAATGACTCAGTTACACAACCTTCATGCAACAATTACGGTCATTCTATGTAACGTCCCATTAATGTAATAATTAGTCATTAATGAGCAATCATTGTAAGAGGTAGACGTTGTATTAAGAAATTCCCTATATAAGGGAATAAAATATAACTTGTAAGGGCATCTGAACTACGAATACAATACATTTTACTTTTCTGTGCATCATATTATTGTCTATTTACTTACTCCTTTTTATTTATTATTGTTTATTGAATTATCAGAAGCCCGTGTTCATCCTAAAAATAGCTTTGTTCAAAGGATCTAATTCTTTGGTTAAACAGTGGGAGGCCTAGAAGAAGCTAAGAAGGTAGCAACTGTTGCCATGTATCTTCAGGGTGATGCTAAACTATGGTGGCGGGTGAAGTACAAAGCCATCAAGGCCGGTGAAGATGCTTTGGAGACATGGGCAAAACTGAAGGCAGCCATAAGCTTACAGTTCTTCCCCGAAAATGTTGAGTATATTGCAAGGAGAAAACTACGTGAGCTCCGCCAGACCAAATCAGTGCGGGATTACATGTGAGAATTCTCCGCGCTCATGCTGAACATACGTGACATGGGGGACAAAGACAAACTCTTCACATACTTGGAATGGTTAAAACCTTATGCCCGTTGGAGATGCAAAGACAAAGGGTAGATACCCTACCCAATGCGATCCAAGTAGCGGAATGCTTTGGGGAATATCAAGTGGAAACATGGAAGGATAGGCCTCAACCGCCTGTCCGAGCAGGGTACAGGGGGGGCTAGTCTAGAGATGGCGGCCCTAGCAGAAGTGGAGGAGATTAGAGTGCAACCAAATCTACGGCTCCTTCCTCAGGCAGCAATAATGTTGCGTCAAACAACAATGATCGGGGGAGAAAGCCCCTTTCAGGATGCCATCATTGCGGCAGGACACATTGGAATAATGAATGGCCACATGCACAAATGAACGTCCATCAAGCTTTAGATAATGGGACGGATGAAGAAGTAGACGATGCGGACCAGACCGAACCAGTAGGTTCCTTCAATGCAATTATTGGCTCTATTTCTGTGGCATTAGCGGGGACCAGTGCTGTTATCTGTAAGAAGAAGGAACCCTACCCAAGCACCAAGAAAGGGAAAAACAAGGCGGATGAGAGGACTTCTCTAAACAAGATAGGACCTTAATGTTCGTTGAGATGAAGGTAAATGGTAAGCCCACTCGAGCGATGATAGACACGGGTGCTACCCACAACTACTTAGCCTCGACTCAGCTGGAGCACCTTGGTATAGTTGTAGGAAAGGCAGAGGTCGTGTCAAGGCTATCAACTCACCTCCTCAGCCAGTGGATGGATTAGCCAAAGAAGTACCAGCGGAAGTTGGACCTTATGAAGGAAATTCAACCTGCGCGTGGTGATCATAGATGACTTCGAGTTGATAGTTGGATTGGAATTCCTGAGGCAAATCAACACCATGCCCGTACCATATGCAGACATGCTATTGATGATGGGAACAAATGGGGCCAAGCTCTGCATTATCCCGTGCATGCCCATGAAGATGGCCGCTGAGAACATCTCGGCCTTACAGTTGAAGAAGGGATTCAAAATTCATGAACCTACGTTCCTAGCTACCCTATGCATTGAAGATATAGAACACTCATCGAGTCCTATTCCTACACCCGTGAAGGAGCTGCTACTGGAGTTTGACGACGTCATGACACATGATATGCCAAAGCGAATCCCGCCCAGGCGCACTATGGTCCATGAGATTGAGTTGGTGACGAGTGCGAAGCCACCCACCCGGGCGCCTTATAGAATGTCATAACCCGAACTCACCGAGCTTCAGAGACAGTTGACGGAAATGTTAGACATAGGGATCATCGTGCCCTCCAAGTCCACGTATGGGTCCCCTGTTCTATTCCAAAAGAAACATGATGGTAGTCTACGACTCTGTGTGGATTATCGGGCTCTAAAAAAAATCATCGTGAAGAACAAATACCCTATTCCACTCATGCCACACTTGTTCGATATACTGGGTGGTGCGACGGTGTTCAAAAAATAGACCTGAAGACATGGTATTGGCGAGCTCGGATTGCATAGGGTGATGAACATAAGACGACCTGTGTGACAAGATATGGGTCGTTCGACTTCCTGGTTATGCCATTCGGCTTGAATAACGCTCTAGCCACACTTTGCACCCTGATGAACCAAGTCTTCCGAGAATACATTGATGAATTCGTGATACTTGGATGACATTGTGGTATATAGCCAAACACTGGAACAACACCTGGAGCACTTGCGAAAAATCCTAGCCCGATTGCAGGAGTATGAATTATATGTGAAGCTATCCAAGTGATCCTTTGCTCAAAAACAGATTGACTTCCTCGGAAATGTCATTGAATAAGGGCGGATCAAGATGGACCAACAAAAGATTCAAGTTATCACAGACTGGCCGCCGCCCAAGGATATCCACGCCTTGAGCGTATTCCTTGGCCTATGCAAATTTTATCGGTGATTTGTGAAGAATTACTCCCTCATCGCAATGCCATTGACAAAACTCCTAAAGAAGGTCACACCTTGGGATTACGGACCCAGGCGAGCGGAGGCCTTCAACGCATTAAAAACTTCTATGTCTAGTAGCCCCGTCTTGGCTTCCCTGATTTGTCTATGCCATTCTAGGTACAAACGGATGCTTCCGACTATGCTCTCGGCAGAGTCTTACTACAGGAAGGGCATACCGTAGCGTACGAGAGCCGGAAGCTGAAGGATGCAGAGAGGCGTTATACCGCGTACGAGAAAGAATTATTGGTTGTCGTTCATTATTTACGCCTTTGGTGGCACTATCTGCTGGGAACCTTGTACGTGGTCAAGACAGACAACACAACTGTTAGCCATTTCATGACCCAAGCAAAACTGAATGGTCGACAGGCTAGGTGGCAGGAACTCCTAGCAGAATTTCGCTTCAACTTGGAGTACCAAAGTGGGAATACTAATCATGTTGCTGATGCGCTCAGTCGGAAAGCTGACCTAGCATCAGTGTGCCTACTCGCCATCCTAAGGGGGAGCGAAGTAGCCACCACCATAAAAGACCAGATACATGATCTACTCATTAAGGATCCTGCTGCAGAATATTTGGTTGATCTGGTAGGATAGGGAAAAACTCGCCAGTTCTACATGGAAGATGGTTTCCTGAAAGTGAAAGGGAATCGACTTTATGTTCCTAAAGGAGGAGATCTGAGAAGGACTCTTCTGGCGGAATGTCACGATACTTTGTGGGCTGGCCATCCTGGTGAAAAACGCACCATGGCATTACTTCGTCATGCATATTATTGGCCTCAAATAGCCGATGATGTTGCTCAGTATGCGAGGACTTGTCTCGTATGCCATAAGGACAAGTCAGACTGCTTGACACAAGCGAAACTCTTGGAGCCACTAGCTGTCCCAAAGAGACCTTGGGAAAGTGTTTCCCTGGATTTCATCACCGGATTGCCCAAGGTCAGAGATCTAACAACTATCTTGGTTGTGGTGGATAAGTTTTCCAAGTACGCTACCTTCATTGCTGCCCCACAATATATATCAGTATAAGATACAACTTGACTCTTTTTCTCTCATGTCGTCAAATATTGGGCCTACCCAAAGACATCGTTAATGATCGCGACTCATGCTTCACTAACAACTTTTGGACCCAAGTCCTTAAGTGCCTCAAGTCAAAATTGAGTCACAACTCAATTTTTCATCCGCAATCTGATGGCCAGACGGAGTGGTTCAATGGTATGTTGGAGGAATATCTCCACCACTTTGTAACCGGATTGCAGAAGAATTGGGTGAAGCTTTTGGATGCTGCTCAACTGTGTTTCAATTCACGAAAGAGCTCTAGTACAAACAAAAATGCTTTTGAAATTGTTATCGGGCAGCAACCTCTACTCCCACACACCATGAATGCACTAAACATGTCAAAATCTCATCGAGCTGCTAGCTTCTCAGAAGAATGGAAGCGAAATTTGGAGATAGTGCAGAGCTATCTTGTCAAAACCCAAAAGCGGATAAAGAGGCATGCTGATCAAAATCGTCATTGTGTTGAATACCAAGTAGGAGATAAAGCGATGGTCAAAATTCCAAAGCGGTACTTGTTTGCAGGGGTCCATTACACTCGCCTATTGCAAAAATACATTGGACCCTTGTCCATTGAAAGGCGCATTGGAAAAATTTGCATATAGGGTGGATACCCCAGCTTGGTGGAAAATCCATCTCGTCTTCCATGTCAGCCTTCTAAAACCTTTTCGGGAAGAAAACAAAGGATCCTTCACAGAGCCAACTCATAATACCTAGTATTCGAGGCCCCAATTCAACCGGGAAAAGGCGTGCCGAAGCTATTCTTGATGATCAGATGATTCACGCCTCAAGGAAGGATCACCAAGAGTTCTCGGTGAAATGGCAGGGTTGTGATGCAAAGGAGAGGGGAACAAACCTCAAAGCCTACAGGAGCCTAATTGAAGATTATCTTGCAAGTAAGGCGCTGAGGACGTCACCAACTCAGGTGGGGGAGAATGTCATGGACGGCTTTCTAGCCATGCCCCATGACCCTTTGGACGCGCCCCGTGGCGTCCTGGCAAGCCTCCCAACGTCTAGCGCCACGAACGACCCCATGGTCTTTGCCAAGTGACAAGCGCGCATGTGCCTCTGTCGCCCCACCGATATCCCTTGCCAGCGCCCAGCCGCAGGCAGATGCCAACAGTGCCGCGTGCGCAGATCCTGATGTCAAAGACAAGGTTGTTGAGAACAGACCTGTTTCTACCTTGTGGAAAACTAAGTCCTTTTCATTGTTAATATAGAGTAGTTTTATTCGATGTATTTCCATTATAATTCTCTAGCTTAGTTAGATCAAGGCTTGTAACTTTGGTTTATTTNGGGGGGGGGGAGGGATCAAGCAATCAAACTTTCTAGCAAGCAAACAATTTTCTGTACTGGTGTCTCTCCCCCTCGACACTGTGTTGCCTTTTTGTAACAACTTTCATTAATGCAATCAAGCTTTCTTTCAATTGTCATTTCTGTTCTCTCAATTGCTCTTGACATTAGTTTTCCTGTACGACGCTGATAATCTCATCTAGCGTACGGAGGGGACCCCAGTTAGCAGACAGTAACTGCACTGACATCAGTTGCTTAGCCTTACGTCGCTCTTTCAAGGAATCTCAGGGAGGCGCTGCGTAACATGACTTTTGGCAATTTTTTACGCTTTCAAGTCACATTATTGGCATTTTTTTACACTTTCAAGTCATTAAAGGTAATTACTCATAATATGTAGAAGTTAATCCTTGAACTTTTAATACATTTGAGTAAAAATTACCAGTAGTTGCATGTGATGTTTGAGCCAAGAATGCAGCAACCTCCCTTTTACAGTCACTAATGCTACCGGTGGTGCCAAAACCCGTGAAATTCCTTACCACTTGTACAAAGGCATCGTACGTGTAGAAGCCCTTAGCAAGACAACCATTGTGGTTCCTATGCAACAGCAGCTTGTCAAATAATTCACTACTAATTATTTCGGTTATGTCTGGTTTTGGTAGACCGGCTTGCTGACCACATTGCGCGGCCAAGACCCTTGGGATGATCAGTAACAAAGCGAGAAGTGAAAGAGTTGCAAATGTACAGTAGTGTCTCAGCTTCATTCTCATCATATTCATATTTTGCATTGAGATGGCGATGAATGGACGACACACATGATGAGATGGTAAGCTATTTATAGAGAAAGTCTACAAGGACTTAAAATAATCTTTTAAAATAAGTAAATTCCATTTACCCTTTCTAATCTTTGGCATTACACTCTACAAGACAATAACTAACCATATTAAATAGAACATGGAACATCCGGATTGATCGGATCCATCTTCTAATTAACGAAGGGGGCGTTTGATTAATTTATTACTTCACTTCAATCTATTTATAGTAAAAATCTTTTTTAAACGTAAGGACTAGGTGTTTTACTTATTACTTTTCCGTTTTGCAATTTGAGTCCGTAAGTTTAGTTTGTTTTATATCAGTCCTATGGTATTACCTGGTGAGGGGGAGTACGTGTCTTCTTTTTAGTGGGTTTGTTTGTGTGCTACAGCTGTCCCAAGTTGTCTTGTTTTGTCAAAGGGTACACAACAACTTCTTTCTTCATTTCAATGATTATATTTCTTATTTTTCTTTCTTCCTCAACGGTGCACAGCTCCTCTCTATTTTGTAGGCGTTTGGACATAAGAATTGTAAAATTCTAAAGAATTGAATTTTTTATAGTGAAAATGATGTTTGAAATTTAGAATTGTATTTGAACATAAATTTAATTTGGGTTGTTTTTAAAGTTTTGTGAGTGATTTGAGTGAAAATTTTAAAAAATAGCTTTTTGGAGTTTTTCAAATTTTTGAAAATTTCCAAAATGAATCTTCAAGTGAAAATTGAAAATTTTATGAACAAATGCTGATTTCGGAAAAAAGTGAATTCTTTTTGGAAAAAAGTAATTTTTATTTTTATGTTCAAACAGGCTCTTCATCTCGTATACGTATTTCCAAGTTCTTATTTATTTGAAAATGTGATACATGCATGACCCATTATAATATCAATGATAATCTTAATATAATTAACAGAAACAAGATTTTAACCATGATTAAAATACATACTTAGTAGATATTTTCATATACACTAATTAGCTCCCAAAAGATTTGAATGGTGGTTTCCCACATAAAAAAGTTCACTTGGGAATATCTTAAACATATCGTCTATGATTTGCTATTTGACAATTGCCACTGTAAGAAACATATAAATAAAAAGTAGTATTCATTTTCAAAAAGAAGTAAAAAATGGATTAACATAGGTATTGTTTGCTCCGATAGTTCAACCGTGTAACTCAAGCATTAAGTTGTTTGGTGTCCAAAACAACATAGTACTACAAATCTCACATAGTGCACATTCCAGTGCGAATAATGTAATATGCGACGTTCTTTGAATGAGCCCAAAAACCATCAACTTTTGTAGATTCTTCTCCATCATCACATTCTTTTTAGCATATGATGAAATAAAATGTATGGTAGGTAGCTCCTATTCGACATACAGATGACATGACTTTCTCGAACAAATTAAATGTATCCAATTATTGTGAATACCATTAATGGCACATTAGACGATATCATGGGTTATACTTTCTCGGTTCACACTTTTAGAGGTTCACAATTAATTTTGTACTCCTTTAAAGAAATAATCAGTTAAGTAGTTTTTTTTATTTTGATACCCATATTAATGATAGTATTTCAAAAAGTAACGGGAAGTAATTTGGGAACAAGTAATTAATAATAAAGGTAAAATATTATTTTATTATTTGCTAAATATATATATCTTTAGTATATTGTATACGAGTAAATCTGAAGCTAATGAGTACCCCGATTTCCCGATGAGACAAACGATGAAAGGACATGATTGCAAGGAATCAAAATCGAAGCCAGGAGCCTCTCACATCAAGGCCCGAGTAAGATGCCTGCCCTCGGAAGCCATCGAGACCATGCCCTCGAGTCCGGTTCGAGTTCCAAGACCTCAGAGAGCATTATCAAACGACTGCGCACGATTAACAAAAGTCCGTAATATCCGTGTCCAATCGGATATTACGGTGTGAATCTCGGCCCATAACGGCTTGCAGATCAGTGATTAGCGAAAAGGAAATTTTTACCTTTCTCAGAATTGTACTTAGGGTAGAATTCCCCTACTATATAAAGGAGAAGCTGATTATTCATTAGACACACTGTAACACACATATCAAGGCAATATACATTTATTTTCTCAGCTTCTAAAGATCATTCTAAGTTATTGATTTTACTCATAGCTCCTCATAAGTGTTTCGCTCTGAACCGAAGGCAGGCTATTGGGTAAGCTTGTAACCGATCCCAGACCCAATATTACTACTAGTTTGGATGAGTATTTGGTCTTTAATTTACTTATTTAACGTTATTAATCACTTGTATTGAATTGGTCCACATATCCTTAAAACCGTGTATAAATTCAATTGTTATCCATTTTTAAGGATAAACAGTTTGGCGCCCACTGTGGGGCTAAGGATAATAGTGGTAATTTGATACAAATTTCTATAACACTCTGTTTTATGCTTGTTCTTTGAGATTTTGATTTCAGGTCAACTTAAGAATGTCAAACTCTCAATCTGCTCATTTGAACGTTGACGTTGAGTCTGGCCACCACGTGGAAAAACAACAATATAGTGCCTAGAACGAGGTGCCCATGCTGACCCCAACAAATTCCCAGTTACGGACCCAATCGATGCCAACTCACATGTGGCCATTGATGCAAACCTGCCAACCAACCCCGAGATCAGAGTTCGAGTAGGTGCCCGATCAACAGTTTGAGGTATGCTCGACAGTGAAGGTGACGAGATCAATCTACGGATTATCTTCGAAATATTACAAGCTCAACAGGAGGCGAAATCCCAGCTGCAGATCCCAGGAGAACACCAGAAGAATGAAAAAGTCACGGAAAGGCTAGGTGAAGTTGAGCCCGTGACCAAGCCCGAAATAAAGCAGATGCTTAAGTAACTGACAAAGCGAATGGAATAGGGGGAGAAGAAAATTAAGGCCAATGACAAAATAGTGGAGATCTATAACTCTATAGTTGATCAAATCCCAGGAGCGCCCCCGATACTAAAAGGCCTGGACTCTAAGAAATTTGTCCAAAAGCTTTTTCCCCTGAGCGCAGCAATGAAGCCAATCCCGAAGAAGTTCTGTATGCTCGAGATTTCGAAGTATGATGGAACCACATATCCGAATGAACACGTGACGTCTTAAACGTGTTCCATCAAAGGAAACGCCTTAAAAGATGACGAAGTCAAGTTGGTTTTGCTGAAAAAATTTGAAGAAACCCTATCGAAAGGAGCAATGATATGGTATCACGACTTACCCTCTAATTTTATTGATTCGATTACTATGCTTGCAGATGAATTTTGTAAAAGCGCACGCCAGGGTCATCAAGGTCGAGACAAAAAAATCGGGCCTTTTCAAAGTAAAACAAAGAGATAACGAAATGCTTAAGAAATTCGTGTCGAGGTTTCAAATGGAACGAATGGACATGCCTCCGGCTACGGACGATTGGGTCATCCAAGCGTTCACTCAAGGACTCAACTCCCAAAGCTCCTTAGCTTCACAGCAACTGAAACAAAATTTTATAGAATACCTAGCAGTAACTTGGCCTGATATCCATAACAGGTACCAATCAAAACTTAGAGTCAAGGATGATCAGCTCGGGGCCCCCTCCGGGCCCGTTTATCCCATTAGAACTAATGACAAGTCTAAGAGAGTCGTCGGTCATGAACCAAGACCGAAAAAGGATCGGTATCAACTGTATAGCGGAGAGGGGTAGAGGATCCAGGCGTAACCATGTGAAAAATGAAAAAAGGAACTATTGAGGCCATAGCAGCCGGGGACTCATGAATAAAAACAGTTTCTACATGCCACTTAGGGCCAGGGAGGCACTGAGATTATCAGATATAATTTCAATGTCGATGCTGCCAGCATCGTATCTTCCATCGGGCGCATCAAAGATACCAAGTGGACTCGGCCATTGCATTCTGACCTTACCCAAAGAGAACCTAACCTGATGTGTAAGTTTCATGGAACTCATGGCCACAGGATCGAGGACTGCTGATAATTAAGAGAAGAAGTGGCCCGATTATTCAATAACGGGCACCTCTTGGAATTTCTGAGTGATCGAGAAAAAAATCACAACAGAAATAGGGACTCCAACAAACAGATCGAACAAGAGGAACCTCAACATGTCATTAACATGATCATTGGTGGAGTCGATGTCTCCTAGTGACCAATTCAAAAGCGCACTAAGGTGTCCATCACAAGGGAAAAATCAACCTGAGTATAGATACCGGAAATGACCATCTCTTTCAATGATGAGGACGTTGAAGGCATCATGCAACCACATAATGATGCACTGGTAATATCTGTACTCATAAATAAATCTCGAGTTAAGTGTGTGTTAATTGATCCAGGTAGCTAGGCCAATATCATCAGATCGTGGGTTGTAAAGAAGTTGTGTCTACAAGACCAAATAATGCCTACAGTATGGGTTTTAAATGAACTCAACATGGCATGCAAAACTATTAAAGGGGAGATAACCCTGCGGGTGAACACCGCCAGGACCATTTAGGAAACGAAGTCCTATGTGATTGAAGGGGATATGAGATATAATGCTCTATTCGGAAGGCCGTGGATTCACAACATGAGGGCAATACCTTTGAAACTGAGGGATCAAGACGATTTATGGAGAGGAGCCAGCCGCAAAAGAAATATTCGCGGTCAATGAGGTGATCCCGATGTACACACTCTCAACATCAAAGAACACGGAGTCAAGTAGGAAGGAAGAAACCAAATAGCAATCACCGACATCGGCCGCGACCGAACCGGAGAAGCAAGAAGTAGGCGAGGATGATGATTACGGAGTTCCTAGGTCATTCATCATCCCTGACAATTTCGATGCCACCATATCAACGATCTAGGTGCTGGAGCAAGTCATATTGATCGAACACTTTCCCTATCGGAACGTATACCTGAGCACGGGGTGAAATCCCGAGCTCAGGAAAAATCTCATTAAATTCTTTATAGCTAACATATATTGTTTCGCTGGGTCCCATCTATATATGAAAGAGATCCCGCCAGAAATAATCACTTGTAAGCTAAACTTGGATTCGAAGTTGCACCTAGTTAAACAAAAGAGGAGGCCTCAGTTTGAAGTCAAGCATGCATCATCAAAGACGAGGTATCCAAAGTACCCAGATTGGTTGTCTAACGTTGTATTAGTGCCTAAAAAGGGAAATAAATTAAGAATGTGCATAGATTACAAATACTTGAACAAGGCATGTGTTACATCTCGCGTTTTCGTATGTTAAAGTTTCGTCCTCAGTTAATCGAAGTAGACTCGGGGATGAGACTATCTTGAGGTTATACACATTTATGCTATTTATAACGAGCGATAAGTAAGTTTCGTGAAGGATAAAGGGTAAACGAATCAAATAAAATGAGTCTCGTTGAAGGTTTTCGATTTGGGATAAAATACGGTCCGAGCTACAATATCTGACATTTATGGACTAATGCCATACGAGGTATCCCACGACCACTTTAGTAGGATATGTAAAGTGTATTAAAAGTGAGATATATTTTAAGTAAGTTGAGATAATTCTTAATTATGTGGGTAATTGGTTGATTATTGGTTAATGCGGGATTGATCAGTTAAATAAGACATTAATGGATAATTAAGACCTTGGGATAAGGCCTAAGAGGCCCAAAAAATGTGGAAGCCCCCCCTCTCTTTTAAAATTAAAATGAATCTTAAAATCCTTGCATAGATGTCATAATTTGGAAGATTAAAGTGGCTTAGTCACCACTTGAAGTGGGCCCACACCCATTCAAACACACTTAAAGATTTGTGACAATTTTACTTCATTTGGTCTCTTAGATTTTCGAGAGATTCAAGTATATTGTTCTTTCTATTAGGAGCTCACGTTAGAACATATTGAAGGAAATCATAACTTTTTCCTACCCCAATACCAAATAATACATGATGGAGCACTTGGTAGGCATTGGATTTATGTTACTGTTTTAAGATTTTGCAATTATAAGGGAATACAGTGCAATCTTTCTCAAGAAAATCGGTTCAGGTATGTTAAGGCTATCCCTTCTTTCTTTTTGACATGATCTATATGACACATTCGAAATGAGAAAATGCACAACTTCCATAAATGACTCTATTCATAGAAGTATTATAGGTGCCTATGTTCTTGAATTCCCATGTATCTTATTATCACATCTTCTGTTCATGGGTCTCAGAAAAATACGTAGTTGATAAAGTTTACCCGAAAGGTATATTGATCTTATTAACGTATTTCTTATGCATTGCATTCATTTATACATGTACATTGACCCATGACCATATAGCGTTATATACATGTATATATATGTACTTATATGTATATGGGATATGGGAAAAGGTTACGGTTATATACGCACGACTACTTGATCAGTTGGTATATGTTGATGATTTGCCCACAGTGACCGAGATGATATGATGAGATGCCCTCAGAGGCTTGATGATGTTATGTACACCTATACTTATGCATGACACGACATTTACATGCACGTGCATGACATTATAAATGTTTCAGGATTTATAAAGTTATTTAGACTTACAGGCGGAATTCTTTATTCCATGTTCCATCTATGTCTTTTATGTACCGATTTTCATGCCTTACATACTCAGTACATTATTCGTACTGACGCCTATTTCCCAGGGCCTGCGTTTCGTGCCTGCAGGTTTAGGTAGACAAGTTGATGGTCCCCCTCCTTAGGATCCTTGATCAGCGAGAGTTGGTGTGCTCCATTTGTTCTGGAGCTGTTTTGACCTTGGTACGATAAGTTGGTATACATATATGGGTATGACGGGGCCCAGTCTCGTCCTTGTACAATTGTATATTCTAATAGAGGTCTGTAGACAGTTATGTATAGTTGGATAGTATGTGGCCTTGCCGGCTTCTAGTTTTGGGTATATTGTTGTCTATAGCAGCCTTGCCAGCTCGCCCCACTGTATTCCGCATGTATATGTACATATGTCTTTTGGACAGATTTACCTCACGTATGTTATTCATGTTTATATCTTAGACGCATGCTCAAGGATGTTCGACAGATAGGACTCGGGCACCAGTCGCGACCCATCGGTGTGGGTCGTGACAAAAATGGTATCCGAGCAGTTCTGTCCTAGGGTTGTCTACAGACCGTGTCTAGTAGAGTATTGTTTATGGGTGTGTTGTGAACCACACTTATAGACATGAGGCTATAGGACATATAGGATGTTATCCTCTCTTCTTATATTTGATCGTGCGATATAAGAATTCATGTTCCTAACGATATGTTACGTTTTCAGCGATGCCTCCGAAGACTACAGCCGCCCAGAAGGGAAAGTCCGTGGCTGGCGAGACTACTAGTCAAGCGCTACGAGTTACCAAGGCTCGAAGAGAGTCTCATAGTGAGATTCCATCTCAGACTTCACATACCCCGCCCTCTCCAGAAGAGCTCCGATGGGCATCAACTCCACCGCCCGCCCATGTACGTTCATCCCCTCAGCTAGATGCACCGGGTCAAAAGATGAGAGATGTTGTTCATCTATTAACTCAATTAGTGGCCGCACATGCTCGTCGTCAGGAAGTAGGTATTGGTCATGTAGATAGGTTCGTCAGTGCGAGGGTTCGTGATTTCATTAATTTGAATCCTCCGGTATTCACTGGGGCAGATCCAAACGTAGACCCTCAGGTATTTATCGATAGAATGCAGAGGACTTTGAGGGTAATGAAGGCCACTGCAACTGGGTCAGTTGAGCTAGCTTCCTATAGACTTCAGGATGTTGCAGTTAATTGGTACGAGTCTTGGGAGCTGTCCAGAGGTGAGGATGCCCCTCCATCAGTATGGCATGAGTTCACAAAGGCTTTTCTTCGTCATTATCTACCACCAAATCTTAGACAGGCCAGAGTTCATAGGTTCTTGACCCTTCGGCAGGGTAACATGAGTGTTCGGGAGTACAATCTTCAGTTTGATTCGTTGGCTAGGTATGCTCCCACTATTGTTTCTAAGATGGAGGATCGGGTTCACCGGTTCGTTATGGGGTTAGAGCCGTACTTACTTAATGATTGTATGTCGGTCTCACTTCAGGCAGACGTGGATATTTCTCGTATTCAAGCATACACTTAGGGTGTAGAGGAGCGTAAGCAGAAGCATAGGGCTGGTCGTGAGCATGATAGGGCCCAGAATAAGAGAGCGAGGTCTTCGGGTCCTTTTGGTGAGTTTTGAGGTGGTCAGAGACCACAATACCTGAGGTATCTAGCCTAGCTATCGGCTAGCGCGCCCCCTCTGTTTGGCGGTAAGAGATTTGATCGTTCCACATATTCAGGGCCTAGTCAGAATTCCAAGGCCTCAGATTCTCAGTATAGGGGTGAGTCAAGTCAGATGAGGCCGCCTTTGCCACGATGTGCTCAGTGTGGTAAGCAGCATACCGAGCAGTGCCGTATAGGGTTGGGTATTTGTTATACTTGTGGTTATCCGAGCTATGTTATGATGGATTGTCCGACGAGAGGTGATGCCAGCATAGCTCAGCCATCGGGATCTGTAACTGGTTCGTCATCATCAGTATGCCCCCTGGGAAAGGTTCACAAGCAACAATGAGTCGTTTTAGAGGCACAGGTGTCGCGCCCCCTTTTTCCTTGCGGAATTCGGGTTTCAACATTTTGGGACAACTCATTTCCCTTTGGGACGGGGTATGGAATTTGAAGAGTCGCCACCTAGCGGATTAATGTGCGTTAGGGAACCTAAAGCAAATAACTCATAAACCGGTTTACTTTACCAGATATTGGGTAAGGGCTCAAAATTACCTTGAGGGGAAGGTGTTAGGTACCCCTCGAGGTCCACAACAGTGGGTCCCGACCAAACTCAATTTAAGCGAATTAGTGATAAAGCAATTTAAAAAAATAGAGATCATTTTAAAACGGAATAAAGGGGGTCCTAGGTTTATTAGCCTATAGGATCACTTCTATGCAATACTCGGTAACCTTCCTCAAATAGAGGTGTCACGCATAGCATTAGTGCACAAGTCATCATCTCCTTTACTACCCAATTACCCTTCCCCATTCCAATTATCATCTAAGCGTTCTAATAGTATCTGGTACGTATTCTATGCGTGCTCTACCCGTCCCTTACCTATGGCCCTTGAGGTATTTAGGACCTCTATTTTAAGGTGGTTCTAGACTCACTTATGTTGCTTAAAATGAGAAAACTAAGCGACAAACAAAAATCATATGGGACTGTCACATAAGGAGCAATTAAAGAGGCTCATATTTACCTCCACAAATAGACAAATAGTTTCACGCTTATTCAAACAAACAGTTTTAAATGATTTAGGAGTCCTATAGGCAGGATATCTAAATGAGCATAAACAGAATATATAATAGTATTATTAAGCGAGGCATCGAATACCTATAAATTTGCCTACTGATTTTTGTTAATACAGAATCTAAGCACGTTTCAAGCAAGAAGAAAATCATAATTTTAACACAGGATTTTAATTATCCCACGGTCTTGCATAAATGATAACCATGCGGAATCCTATAGACATGATATCTAAATGTTAACCAGGCCATGATTATAAACTAGTGATTGATTTTAATAGGCATATTTCATCTTTTAGATCCTATAGGCATGTTTTCTATGCGCTAAAACTGATTAAAAGCATTATGACATCTAAACATAGAAAGTGATTTCATACATTTTTTTCTATAGGCATGATATCTAAGTATTGAAGTTGTTTTTACACTTATCTCCTATATGCATGATATCTAAGTGTCAAGACTGATTTTTTATATGCGTTTCCTATAGGCATGATATCTAGGTGAATGAAGGTGTTAACAAATCGCCAAACGAGTTCAACAAAAGAACCTAGAAACATGATTTCTAATGCACACATAGAGGTTTTGAAAATATGGTACTTGAGAAAGAATTGATAATGGCCTAGAAGCAGGATTTCTAAGATGTAAATGTGAAAATTCAGGATTTCAAAGAATGAGATAAATCCTATGGGCATGATTTCTAATGCATATAAATCATCACCACAATAACCTATAGGCATGACTTCTACCCGAACCCAACAAAAATATATACATATAAAGTCCCTCCCCAACTTTTATTAATAACTCCATATCTGTTTTACAAAGATTGTTATTACAGGCCAATACAAATGAATTATATAATGAAAATCACTATACTATAGGGAGCCTTGGTAGGCCCAATGTCAATCCTGGAAGCCATGCCTTCAAGCAAGTCTAAGGTACGCAAATAGTCCATAATACACCAAATGGATTCTGGTGTGTCAAAGTCCCCAAGGGCCTCAGGGATCCCGGGCAGTGCTCACACCAAAACCTTTTCAACGAAATAGTTTTTTGTAAACAAGTTTGGAAAGGCCAGCCCCAGTGTGTCAGAGTTCGGAGGAGTCTCAGTGACTCCTAGGAAGTGCTCGCACTGGAGGGGCAGGACTCTAGATATCTAAGAGTAGGAGTTGAAAAAAAGGTAGGAGATAGTTTTAGAAAAAAAAACAGCTTGGATTTTAGAATTGAACAGAAACATATTACAAGATCACAAATAGAACAGAACCATATCTTAGCAGATTGGTTCAGACATGGGTACCAATAGTCACAACAAGAGCATGAACACTTGAATTATAGTCGAACATGGTCACAATTGAGTCAAACAAGGTTTTACATTGCCGAAGTTGACTTAGTTTACTAACTATTACTAGGTGGAATCATATAGACATGTATTTAGCAGAGAGAAACATGATGAAGTTAAAATGACTAATCAGACAACCATACAGAAAAGGTAGCAGGAATCTAAAGCACAATAGTCTTGAAAGAAGGACAGAGAAATCATGAATTGATCAGGAACATGCTAAGGTAAATTATCAGCACATAGAACAGGACAAGAATGAAGGCATGCTAGTTGAGAAGGAGATAGACAGGAACTGCATATCAAACAGGAGCATCAAAGTCTGAAATAAACTATTACTATAAAACACATGGAACAACATAAAATAGTAAGAACTAAGGCATAGTGGTTAGTGAAAAAGATGGTTAGGAATCATATTTCAAATAGAAGCATATTGGAATTCATAATAAAAGTGATTACATAGCATATAGAGGAGAACATGATAACATAAATAGGGGCATACCGGTTAAAAGATAGCAAGCAGGAAGGTGAAGGCAAGTTGAATCCAATAGTCTAGCCTTGGCTTCCAGCCAGCTAGACAGTGCAGGAAACACAAGTAACAAAAAGAATTACAATGGAGAGTGTGTGTGTGAGTAAGAGTTTGTGTGTGTGTGTTTTTGTACCTTTCTGAGTGTGTTCGTGTGTTTTCAAAATCAGAAAAGGGGGGGGGGGATTATATAGCACTTAGCAGGGTAAAACAAATAAGGCAAAGAATATTAGAGTTCATAAATAAGGCATACAAGTAAAATCAACTCGTTAATTGGGGCTAAACTCAATCAAATAACTCAACAGAATCTGGGAAAGGCCCCTTAAATTGGGGAGAATCAATTAACAGCTCAGATTGGGGTTTAAATAAGGCAAGAAATAAGTCATAGGCCATTTATAGGCCGGTTGAAATAAATTAGAACCCAGAAATCCAATAAATAGCATAATTAAGGAAAGTAGTACCAATTTATGTTTCACAAATAAGGAAAATAGGTAAAAATCACAGAAAGTAAAAATCTTAGCAGAAATCCACAAAATATTGGAGTTCATGCTTAGAATAATTGTTGATCAAGATGTGTATATTTAGATTCTTGGTAGCCCACTCTCCTTGTACCTGGTGCACAAGCAAATCTGAATCGCCGATTGCTAGCAATTCCTTAATGTTCATGTCAACAGCCATGTTGAGACCTAATATGCAAGCTTCGTATTCTGCCATGTTTTTGGTGCAGGTGAATCTGAGTTTCGCAGATACCAGATAATGTTGACCGGTTTCTGATACCAAGACGGCTCCAATGCCAACTCATTTGAAGTTCGCCGCTCCATCAAAGAACATTCTCCAACCATCGTAGGCTTCAACAATGTCTTCTCCTACAAACGATACCTCTTCATCGGGAAAATACGTATTTAAATGCTCATTTTCTCCTCCCACAGGGTTTTTAGCAAGGTGGTCTGCCAGTGCATGTCCCTTGACTGCTTTCTGAGTTACATAGACGATGTCGAATTCACTCAACAAGATTCGCCATTTAGCTAGTTTGCCAGTGGGCATGGGCTTTTGGAAGATGTATTTCAAAGGATTCATACTTGATATGAGATATGTTGTATAGACACAAAAGTAATGCCTCAGCTTCTGAGCTACTCAGGTCAAGGCACAGCAGGGTCGTTCCACTAGAGAGTACCGTGCTTCATAAGGTGTGAACTTCTTACTCAGGTAGTAGATGGTCTGTTCTTTTCTCCCTGTCTCGTCGTGCTTCCCCAGAACGCAGCCGAAAGCTCCATCTAGCACTGTAAGGTAGAGTAGCAGTGGTCTACCTGGCTCTGGCGGGACTAAAACCGGTGCTGTTGATAAGTACTCCTTGATTTTTCCAAAAGCCTTTTGGAAATGCTCAGTCCAACTAGTTGCAGCGTCCTTCTTCAACATCTTGAAAATCGGCTCACATATTACTGTGGAGTGTGCTATGAAACGACTAATGTAGTTAAGGCGTCCCAGGAAATTCATCACATCTTTCTTACTCTTTGGCGGTGGTAACTCTTGGATTGATTTGACCTTCTATGGATCCAATTCTATTCCCCAGCGACTGACGATGAATCCCAATAACTTTCTGGCAGGAACCCCGAATGCATAATTTGCGGGGTTTAACTTCAGGTTGTACTTACGCAGTCTGTCGAAGAATTTCCTCAAGTCTTCTATGTGATCTGTGGCCTTCTTGGATTTAATGATGACATCATCCACATATACCTCGATTTCTTTGTGCATCATGTCATGAAAAATAGTAGTCATGGCCTTCATGTAGGTGGACCCAGCATTCTTTAGGCCGAATGGCATCATCTTGTAATAGTACACACCCCACGGTGTAATGAAAGTCATTTTCTCAGCATCCTCCTCGTCCATCCAGATATGATGGTAACCGGCGAAGAAATCCACAAAAGACTGGAGTTCATGCTTAGCACAATTTTCGATCATGTTGTGTATATTTGGAAGCGGGAAATCATCCCTTGGGCTGGCTGTGTTGAGATCTCGATAATCGACACAAACTCTAACTTTCCCATCCTTCTTCGGAACTGGCACAATGTTAGCTAGCTAAGTTGGATATTCAACTACCCTGAGGACCTTGGCTTTGATCTTCTTAGTAACCTCCTCTTTGACTTGTAGGCTCATATCATGCTTGAATTTTCTGAGTTTCTGCTTTACGGGGGGACGCATTGGATTTGTGGGCAACTTGTGGGCCATAATGGACATGCTTAATCCGGTCATATCGTCGTGAGACCACCCAAAGATTTCCTCATAGTCTTTCAAGAACCGAGTGTATTCCTCTTTCTCTAACGGTGACACGTGGATGCTGATGAGGGTCTCCTTGACAGTTTTAGAATTTTCCAAGTTAACTATCTCAGTTTCATCCAAGTTGGACTTAGGTTTGTTCTCAAAATCCTTTACTTCTCTAATGATCTCCTCGGGTATTGCATCCTCTTCTTCTGAATCACTATCCTTTTGTTGCGTTGTCTCATTACATGTCACAGTTGTCGATTCATCGAGATAGGAAATAGTAATGCTGTATGGATAAAGATATGAGATAAAAGTGGTAATAATAAAAATCAATTCATTGAAAGCGTTAATCAAAAGTGATTTTTCAAATAATAACGTTTTTAGAATATTGAAAAATATTATTTATAACAAAAGAAAAAGTGCAAAAGTAGAAATCATTTTTTAGAAAAGTGAACAATGCTATTCAGCCTTTCTACCCTAGAACTCGTCGGGCCCTTGACGGTCTAACATTCCAGTTCTTGAGGAATGCTCCTCTCTCCACATCTTGGATGGTAGGGCCTTCCTCCTCCTCCTCCTCGACAATCAAATAGTAGTCCATATTATCATCTTCCAAGAACAAACTCCTCAATGCTTCCAACGCTTATTCTTGCCCTGATCCCCATATAATATCAGCCCAATGGAAGGTCTGATTCAAGTGTGGCACATGCTACTCAAGTGGATAGTATGGACCACGCCACGGTGGGGACCAATCTTGGCATTCTTGCCAGGTGTATTGGTATCCCAACCCAAAAGTGGTACCATGGCGCTTTGGCTGTATTGGTTTGGAGATGCCTGAAGATTCTTACCAAGCCCCTTGCCGGGCTCATATCCTCTCCATGATAGCATGCTTGCTATCTTTCTACTCCACCACTTATCTTTCTCAATCGCGTTGACCCGCTCGATACGATGGTAGGTTTCTCCACCTAACCTTCTTCTGTTTTTAATCACCGGGACAGTCTGACTAGTGTAAATGGGGTTACTCCCATCTCCATGGATAATTACTTCCTGGTGGTTCCATTCGAACTTCACGTCCTAATGTAAAGTAGATGCTACAGCCCCAGCAGCGTGTATCCATGGTCGTCCCAACAGCAGATTGTAAGAGGCGGATATGTCCAGTACATGAAACACAACATCAAACCATGTAGGCCCCATCTGCAGGCAGAGATTAGTTTCTCCAATGGTAGCTCTCTAAGACCCGTCGAATTCTTTCACATTCATAGTTCCCTCTCGTATCTCATGTAGGCCTTTGCCCAACCTCTTCAACGTTGTCAATGGGAAAATGTTGAGGCTGGATCCTTCGTCAATCAAAACTCTAGCGATAAACTTATCTTCGCATTGCACTGTGATGTGCAGTGCCCTTTTGTGATTCAACCCTTTAGGCGGTAGCTCGTCTTCGTGGAAGGTGATTTTATGGCTTTCTAGCACCTGCCCCACCATATTGGCCATTTCTCCACCAGTGATGTTGTTGGGTACATATGCTTCACTCAACACCTTCATTAGAGCATTCATGTGTGCCTCAGAATTTTTCAGCAGTGACAGGATAAATATCTGAGGGGGAGTCTTGTTCATTTGATGACGGGTTTTTTGTTAGAAGCTTTCTTACTGGTTTCTCCTAAATGTTCAGGTGTATAAACTCTTCCTGTTCTGGTCATTCCTTATGCAACGCCGGATTCTTCTGTCTTTGAATTTCCCTTTCTTCTAGCCTCGGCCATATAATCCCAAGGTACAACATTGGGACTAAAGAGTGGTGTGGATGCCACCGTTACAATTAAAGGTATGGCCACCTCCACTTCAAATGGAGTGAGTATTTCTGCAGGTGGCGTTACTTCTACTTCTAAAGGAACTGATGCGGCTACCTCAACTCCAACTGGCGACTGTACCTGCACCATAATGGGATTGAGTATGACTGCAGGTTTCTTAGGATCATCACCTTTCGAATAAGCCCGATTGATCCCTCGGGATCCCACTCTTCATCAGTTTCTATCACATTGACCCCTCCACCCTTATGATATGGGAGAGGATTGTTGCGGACATTGGGTGCAGCTTCCTTCGCCTGTATGACCTTACTATCAATTAGTGTTTGTATCTTGTCTTTCAAGGTGCGACACTCGTCAATAGTGTGTCCCTTCATGTCGAAATTATATGCACAGGTCTTGTTTGGATTGACCATGGATATGAATTCTCCATTGCCACAACCGGAATAGGGGTGACATATCTAGCGGTTTTCAACCTTTCGTATAACTGGTCGATGGGTTCAGCAATGGCGGTGTACTGTCTGGGTGGTTTGCGATCAAAATTAGGCTTGGGTTGTTGGTAGTTTAGACGAGTTGGAGGTGACTGATAATAGGACGGTTGGGTGTTATAGGTGTGGTAGGTAGTAGCCGGTTGGGAATATCTGGGAGGTGATGGTTGGTATGTGTGTGGAGGTGTTTGGTATGTGAGTGGAGGGGTCTGGTATACAAAATGGAGTGTTGGGTCTCTGGGCCACCATTACTGTTCCCACATCTTTCTTCTTTGATATACCACTTGATTGCAATGCTTTATTCGTGGCATGCAGTGCCTTGAAATTTGCCACCATCCCTTTTTTAATACCCTCTTCAATCCACTCTCCAAGTTTGATGATATCGGAGAACTTATGATTCTCAATAAACATTAGCCTTGTAATATTGTGGATCCTGTGCCCGAACAAAGAACTTTTTCATCTGTTACTCTTCCAATGCTAGTATAACCTTGGATGCTTCCGACCTCCATCGAGTAGCATACTCGCGGAAAGTCTCAGTTGGCTTATTCTTTAAGTTCTGGATATAAAAGACATCTAGTGAATTTTCCGTATTAAATTTTAACCTGTCCATGAAGTCGGACGCCATGCTCACCCAATTGTCGCACTTCATAGGATTCTGGCTTATGTATCAGGACAGAGCATCTCCGGTAAGACTCCTCACTTCATTCGAATCCTTTCATCTTTTTCGACCCCCACGAGCTTGTCACAATAAGTCCTCAGATGAACCTTGGGATCACCCGTTCCATCAAACATTTTGAACTTGGGAGGTTTGTAACCCTCCGGCAGTTCCACATCAGGTTGTATGCATAAATCCTCATAGTTTAGACCTTCTATTCCTTTATCCCCTTCAATACCCTGGACCCGACTTGTCAACTTCTTGAGCTCTTCAGCTATGTTCTTGATGAGCAGGTCCTTTTCAGCGGATTATGGTGTATAGGAGATTGGTTGAGTGGAGTGAGGTAGGGTTTCTACGTATATGGGGTTTTTCTGGTGAAGGCCAGGAGTTTGGGCATAATGAGGATCATTGGTGGAGTTTTGGGGTTTGAGAATAATTTGTGGGGTATTTTGGGGAGTATGGTAGGTGTTTTGTGGGTATTGAGTAAGGAGATGCTGATATTGAGGAGGGGTTGTATACTGGTGAGGTGCGGAAGGATTCTGTGGGTGTTTGTTGGGTGTGTTCTCAGGTGGTGCAGGGTTCTGGGTGTCAGGGACATTCAATGTGAGGGAGAGATTTTCCAAGTTACGGACCTGCTCAAGCTCGCCCTGTAGTGCAAGTATCTTCTGCTCAAGCCGTAAAACCAATCATTTTGGGCCTGAGTGCCCCGCCATTGGAAGTTTCCCCGTTCTCAACATGTGCAATGTTGTCTGTTCTGATTCCATTCATATCATCCATTTTAGCTTTTCCTTTGCCTTTCGGTACACTTGGAGGAGGAGAAGGTGAAGGGCCCCTGGATTTGGTATGATAAGCTGATGATGCCAGTATGCATGAACCAACCTTGGGGAATGGGAATAATCAAAAAGGAAAGAAAAACAAAAGGCAACCAAGTCAGTAAGGGTTCCAAAAAGAGTATTTGCAATATCTAAACACATAGTGCAGGAATGTAAATTCGCGTCCTAATTTGGGAGCCTTGTTGTGCCCGAGGTAGGCCTAGCGACAAGTTGATATGGAGAGTTTAGTGCCAATAATTTCCTCATTTCATTAATGTAAAAGTAGATGAATCTAAAATGACACTAAATAAGATAAGTCATTAATGGCACTCGGCTTTATTACATTTGGAAAAAGCAGGTACATCTAATCTACTTGGTCCCAGAAGGACCTTCCCAGGCTTGATTTTCTTGGCTCTATCGATCAGGTTCCCCAGGTCCTGCATGCCCAACAGCAGGTATACTCTCGCTAGATGTCCTCCTTTGCTTCCCTCAGCATTCTGGCAGTCGGCGACTCTTTTCCTCGTCTTCCCCTCCAGCTCCATCAGACCCTGGTCCAAATATTCCATCATTTCATTAGATTTGATATCCCTTTCCCTCCATTCATTAATCAGTTCCATATCAGTGTTGTGTTGCTCCAGATGATCGGCCTCAGACTCATGAACCCTTTTACGTAGTTTATTGTATTTCACTTGGGCTTCAGCAACTTCGTCTATGACCCTGTTTCCTCGATAGATTCCCGGCTCAACTAACCCTGCTATGCTGTCTTCCAACCATGATAGGTAAAAGCGTACATGCCCTGCGTGGTACCTGTCTGGCTCGATGGTGTCCCTTCCTACAATAACCTTTAGATGCCACATATGCTGAGCTTCACATTTGTACGGGATGTCATCATCCTGAAAATTTGCCCTGTAATGACTCATTTTAGAAACTCACGGTATGACTTGCTTCCTGTCTGCCTGTCTCATAACCCTGATGGGAACATAAGGGTATATTCCCCTTAACCCGATCAACACCAAGTGTGGAGCGTCCCTAGATCTGATGATGAACTCACTGGTAGGGAACCATTCGAACATCCATTGAACCTGGTCCTCAGTCAAATTGTCAAGAAACTGCGCCCATTCTGTAGCATTTTCCGGTTGAGCAAACCTGTCTGGGATGTAAGTTATTCTCTTAGGGTGATGGAAGGCTATATGATCATTCCACACCCTTCGTGGGAACTCTTGACGATATTGACCCCTTTGGAGATGCTCCAATAACCAAACCTGTAGTAGCATATTACAACCCTCAAAGTGTTTGAACTTCTTCTGCTAGCGGTCCAAGGCTCGGTAGATGTCAGCTATGATCATAGGGGAAATGGTATATGTTTGCCCCTCGATCCCCTCCATTAAGGTTTTGCTACCATAGCCAGTCTAGTGTGAATCCTGTCTCGTTTTCTTGGAAATACTATCATACCTAGGAAGCAAACAACGAACACAAAATCCCTGCGGTGAATATGACCCAAGAAAGTGATAGAGAATTCATCATGGAAGATACAATAGGATTTGCTATGACCATATCGTTCATAGAGGTAGTCAAAGGGTATGTAGGACTCCTTCAGGCACTCCAAATCATCGTTCTTTTTCAAACCCATCATTTTCAGGAACCCCCTAGCGGCACGGTTTTCTGGCACCAATAAACCCAGACTTTCCCAAGGTAATCCAGCGAATCCCCCTATCTCCTCCAATAGAGGAGTAATTTCTATGTTTCCAAAAAGGAACACGGACCTTTCTTCGTCCCAGAACATAGTGTCCACTTCAATCAACATATTGTTTGGTGGATATCCAGTAAAGAGGGTAAGTTTTCGAGGACCCTTTTCACATGTTCCTTGTCACTTGGCGAAAGGTCCTCCCACCAATCCAGAAATAATGGTGGTATTCCTTGGACCATGCCGAACCTGGGGACTTCGTGCCTCATTTCTGCAAAACAAATAAGGTTAGACCCTTTCCCTCTCCAGATTCGACTACTTATACATCAATGATTAGCATATTGGCATTTATTTCTCCATATTAATGCACAAATCGTGGTTGCGTCCGTTGGGATTATGGAAACCTCGGTGGACTTTTGGACAAGGCTTTTCCTAAAGGTTTATTATGTGGACAACATATTAATCCCAGCTAGTTTTTGACCATGATGCATGTACAATAAATTGGAGTAAGGTTTCTATAGAGGTCTAAACTGGTACCTTCAAGTGGACAACATGAGGGAGAAAGACACGAAACCGTCGACTGCACCACCGATCGACTAGTTTTACCACATATAATCCTTTCCGAATTTAAAGGGTGATATATAGGAAGAGCGCAAACACTCATCAAACATTGCTATAGTATTGATTACGCATGAGTGGAATATGATGTTGAGCATGATTTATGCAACAGTAAATAGCATGTTGTCACATATTTGCACGTTAAAAGGTGGTATTTACTAATTGAAAAGGCGTTTAAGAAAGTAAACAAAGAGACAAGTTAGTTTCCATAGTAAAAAGAAATCATAAATGCTTGAAAATAGGCAATTAAATTCACATAAAGTGGGAAAGAAAAACGGTGCGCACGTATTAACAGAATAAAGCACGCTTAAAGACTAACTCACAAAAAGCAAGTTTGTTATGGTAAGAGCCTAAGGGTTATCCCCAGCAGAGTCTCTATGTTGTCGCGCCCCCTTTTTCCTCGCGGAGTCCGGGTTTCGACATTTTGGGACAACTCATTTCCCTTTGGGATGGGGTATGTAATTTGAAGAGTTGCCACCTGACGGATTAAAGTGCGTTAAGTCACCTAAAGCAAATAACTCATAAACCGTTTTACTTTACCAGAGAATGGGTAAGGGCTCGAAATTACCTTGAGGGGAAGGTGTTAGGACCCCTCGAGGTCCACAACGGTGGGTCCCGGCCAAACTCAATTTAAGCGAATTAGTCATAAAGCAATTTAAACAAATAGGGATCATCTTAAAACGGGAATAAAGGGGGTCCTAGGTTTATTAGCCTATAGGATCACTTCTATGCAATACTCGGTAACCTTCCTCAAATAGAGGTGTCATGTGTAGCATTAGCGCACATGCCATCATCTCCTTTACTACCCAATTACCCTTCCCCTTCCAATTATCATCTAAGTGTTCTAATAGTATCTGGTACGTATTTTATGCGTGCGCTACCCGTCCCTTACCTATGGCCATGGAGGTTTTTAGGACCTCTATTTTAAGGTGGTTCTAGACTCACCTATGTTGCTTAAAAGGAGAAAATTAAGCAACAAACAAAAATCATATGGGACTGTCACATAAGAAGCAATTAAAGGGGCTCATATTTACCTCCACAAATAGACAAATAGTTTCACACTTATTCAAACAAACAATTTTAAATGATTTAGGAGTCGTATAGGCAGGATATCGAAATGAGCATAAACAGAATATATAGCAGTTTTATTAAGCGGGGAAGCGAATACCTATAAATTTGCCTACTGAATTTTGTTAATACAGAATCTGAGCACGTTTCAAGCAGGAAGAAAATCACAATTTTAACACAGGATTTTAATTATCCCAAATGCTTGGATAAGTGATAACCAGGAAGAATCCTATAGACATGATATCTAAACGTTAACCAGACCATGAATATAAACCAGTGATTGATTTTAATAGGCAGATTTAACCTTTTAGATTCTATAGGCATGTTTTCTATGTGCTGAAACTGATTACAAGCATTATTGATGTTGGGCATATTTCTATATGTTTTGATGCTACTTTTCCCATGTTTTAACCGCTTTTTGTTACTATTTGGTGTGAAAAATGCCCAACATGGTTTAATTATTGGTTTTATGACTAATTGAGTTGTGTGTGATGATTTAGGGTGTTTGGAGATCAAAAATATGAAGAAAAGATGCTCCAACTAGAGGAAAAGAGGGTGGATGCGTCGCATCCAACCTTGGAAAGAAGGTTACTTGGTGCACCCTTAGCAGTGAAGTCGGACCATAGCATCCGCACCTGGGCACAGCTGAGATGGAGGAACAAAGGGTGGATGCGAAGCATCCGCCATAGCATCCGCCATAGCATCCGAAGCTGAGAAGTGGAGGACGAGGTGGATGCGAAGCATCCACCCCAGCATCAATCCTTGAAGCTGAGTTGGATTAGGAATAGGAGAACTTTGGCCCACGACTTTTGTACGCAATATATAAGCCAAAACACCTTTTTTAGGTCATCTAACATATTGGGGAAGAGGAAAAAAGCCACGACAAAGCTTGGAAACCACGACATTCGTCTTGAGTTCTTATTTTTCCTTCTTTTATTGATTTTTATGCATTCTTGGGAATTATTTGATTATTGTATGAACATGAGTGGCTAAGAACCTTATTGTTCTAGGGTCATGGGTGATACATGAATGTTGATGTTTGAAGTTTAATTTGACGAAGTTGATTTTATCATATTGGGTTGTTTATTTAATTCTGCTTTTAATTATTTTACTGAGTAGCTAGCAGTGAAATACTATCTACGAATCTAGAGTTGAACTCGAAAGTGAGAATTCTAGATTGCATAAAGAATTAAATAGAGCAAGTTCTTGAACCCGGGCATCGGGGAACGAATTCACAATTATGATAGACATATACCTATTTGCCTTGCTTGGTTGAAATACATGAATTGTAAATGCATTCTTGTTAGTCTTAATTCCATAGACATATAGGCTTTAAGTTAACTTGAATAGGCGAGTAAGAACTCGACTGATTCTTATGAGTAATATCAACCCTGTCAATCAACAATCCAAATAAATCAATTAGTTATTTTAAGCCAAGAATATAACATGATTGTTAGCTAGCCCGTGACCCTGGAATATCTTCTCCTATTGATTGTTAGTCGAAATTATTATTTGTGTTGGTTGATTTCCTAGTTAATTCATTAATTGGTATTTTAGGTAGTAACTTAGTTAATTATATCTTTTGTGATAAATCTCTTGAATCGATAAGTTAATTGAGTTGAATCAGTCAAAAGTTAATCATAAGTCTTCGTGGGAACGATACTCTACTCACTATTTTATTACTTGACGGCCACATATACTTTTTTGTTTGCCTTGTTTGTGTTAACGCAAGCTCTTCTCTTGAATGCGGAGGAGTAGAAGCGCAAACAACCTCCTTCCTTTTGATACAGAAATTGAACGAACACTTCATAGGGTGAGGAAGGAAGTCGAAGCTAGAACAAGAATAGAAAGAGAGTTGGACATCATAGTTCTACCACAACCAATAGAGATGGCAGGCAACGAAGAACATCCGGTGATAGAAGCCGCAAGGCCCAATATTGCTAATATGACCCGGGCTATTGTGAAGCCTGATATCACAGGGCATTTTGAACTCAAACAGTACATGGTACAGCTGATTCAGTCCACAGGGCAATATGTGGGTCTATCTCATGAAGACCCGCAGAGGCATATTCAGAATTTCTTGGAAATTACGGACACCTACAACTATCCTAACGTTTCCAAGGACTATGTCAGGCTGACACTATTTCCCTTTTCCTTGATGGGGGAAGCTAAGGAATGGTTGCAAAAGGAGCCCGCGAACTCAATCCGCACTTGGGATGATTTGGCAAGGAAATTCTTAATCAAGTTTTTTCCTACTAAGAAGACAAAATCACTGAGAAGCCAAATTCTTGGGTTCCAACAACGGGATGGCGAGACGCTTCGTCAAGCTTGGGAAAGATACAAGAAGCTACTCAGAGACTGCCCGCATCATTGTCAGACTGATGAGGTATTGGGGCACACTTTTGTTGATGGGCTAGACGAGACATCAAAAATGAATCTTGATTCAACTTGTGGAGGTAGTTGCATGGCCAGNCTAATGATCATAATTGGCAAGGAGATGGTGACGCAAGAAGAGCAATTAAACAGAAAGCAGCTGGGTTGATCGAGCTCGATGACCTCTCATCCATGAGAGCAGATATTGCAAAGTTGGCAAATCAGATGAACAGAATGTCAATGCAACAAACACAACAGATGCAGCATGCAAAATAGATGTCTATTATCTGTGAACTATGTGGTGATAGTCATATGAGCGACATGTGCCCAACGAATCCCGAATCTATTTATTATGTGGGGAAACAAAACAGAGGCTCAATGAATCAACATGCACAATATGGGAACACTTATAATCCAAATTGGAGGAATCACCCGAACTTCTCATGTGGCGGAAATCAACAGAATCAGAATCAATATAGGCCCCAAGGAAATTTCAATCAGCCCCAGAAACCACCCCAACAAACAGAAGAGAGCACGGATGACTTGTTAAAGAAGTTGTTGCTTGACAATCAACAGCTTAGGATGGATTTCAGACATCTTGAGAGGCAAATATGACAGTTAGCAGCAAATAAAAATTCTAGACCTGCAGGTGCTCTGCCCAGTGATACAGAGAAAAAATCTTAAGTTAATGCCGTCACACTCAGAAACGGGAGGGAACTGGAGGAAGTGCCAAAGAAGAAAAACAACAAGCCTATACTTGAGGGGGAACTGATCCCTAAGGCGATACACGAGTCAGAGAAAAATAATGCAGATGCAGAGCCAGTGGAAACTGAAAGATCACCACCGTCTTTCCCCCAGAGATTGCAGAAAAATAATGATGATCGCATGTTCCACAAATTTCTCTCTATGTTGAGTCCGGTTCAATTAAATATTCCATTGGTGGATGTACTTCGTGAAATTCCAAAGTACGCTAAGTACATAAAAGATATAGTGGCTCACAAGAGGAAATTAACTGAGTTCGAGACAGTTGCA
>ML353862.1:42124-119114 GCA_005239505.1 Nicotiana paniculata | reverse complement strand
TATATATATGTATATATATATATATGTATGTATGTATATATATATATGTATATATATATATATGTATATATATGTATGTATGTATATATATACATGTATGTATATATATATATGTATATATATATATATGTATGTATATATATATATATATATATGTATGTATGTATTGGATCGTGCTGCCCGCCGCAGCGGTTGTGTGTATTCATGGTAGATGTTGAGTACGACTGTTTAGGGTGAGCATGAGATACCGATAGTGGAGTCACGAGTGAATGAGAGGCTTGCCCGAGAGGCTTTATTTGTGAGTGATATTGTGCCCGAGGGGTTATATTTTATGAAACTACTGTTTTCACTCTTCTTTACACTGAGCCTTTGATGATAATGTTGGACAAATGTTTTTATACGAGATTTTTAAATGGGAAACTGGAGTTTTATGAAATATTTGGAATGTAGATTCCTGACTTGCTTTATTTATTTCCACTGCTACTTATTGTATGGATTTACCGGGTTTATAAATGCTCATCACTACACTCAAATTTTTAGTTACTTTGATTACTTACTGAGTTGGCGCACTCACGTTACTCCCTGCACCTCTGTGTGCAGATCCAGGTACCGGACCATCTCATTAGTTGATTTTTGTACGTGCTTGAAGTTCGTTCGAGGATCGATGTAGCTGCTCAGCTTCCCCAACTCACCTCTTTTCTTTTCCTCAGTTCATAGTTTATGTCTTTCGTACTTCAAACTTTTGTTGTAGCAAGTCACCTTATGGTACATTGTATTTATAGTCCTAGATGCTCATGACAATTAGCTTCAGGTTTTGGGGCAGTGTATAAATTGTTTATCTCATTTTGCTATTTTAATCTCCTAGTCTTGGAAATTATGAAATATTATGATAGTCTGTAATGGTTGGCAAGCCTAGTTCCACGATAGGCGCCATCACGGCCAGCTGAGGATTTGGGGTTGTGACAAGTTGGTATCAAAGCCTAGGTTACATAGGACTCAACGGTCATGACCAGGTTTAGTAGAGTCTTGCGGATCGGTACGGAGACGTCTGTACTTATTTTCGAGAGGCTGAAGAACCCTTAGGAACAATCTCATTTATTCTTGAATTCTGTCATGCCATTTTGTTGATTCTGGAAATCTAAACTTCTGTTGTTTCATTCTCTCACAGATTGTAAGGACTCGTGCTACTGATCAGGGTGATCAGTCACCAGCTAGACCAACGAGAGGTCGAGGCCGCGGTCGAGGCCGTGGTAGAGGTAGGGGGCCAGCCCGTGCAGCAACCAGGGAAGTACTAGTTGTCCCTCTACTGTTCAGGATCAGGTTCCCGCCACAGATGCTCCAGCGGGACAAGCTCAGGAACTGGCAGTGCCTATTTTTATTCCAGGTCTTCAGGAGACCTTGGCTCAGATCTTGACTGTATGTACCACCCTTGCTCAGGCAGTTACAGCTACTTCTCAGGTCGGGGGAGGCAGTCTGGTTGCTCCAGTTCAGGACTTCGTGGTTCTAGCTATGCCAGATGATGAGAAGCGTAGGATGAAGAGGTTTAGTAGACTTGAGTCCTCCGACATTCATAGGTACTGAGGGCGAGAATGCCAGGGTTTTCTGCATAAGTGTTAGAGGATCCTCCGTACTACTGGGATTTCAGAGACCAGTGGGGTCTCGTTTGCTACTTTTCATTTTTCTGGTGCTGCATTCACGTGGTGGGAGTCTTTTGAGAGGCGTAGGCCTATTGGTTCAGTACCCCTCACCCGACAGTAGTTCTCCACTATCTTCTTGTAGAAGTATGTACCCAAGTCTCACAGGGAGGAGCAGTGCAAGCATTTTGAGCAGTTGCGTCAGGGAGAGCTATTAGTGACGCAGTATGAGATGCAATTTTCAGAATTGGCTCGTCATGCCACTGAGTTGGTCCCTACTGATAGGGAGAGATTAGGAGGTTCGTGGATGGCCTCACTTATCACCTCTGCCTTTTCATGACTCGGGAGAGGGTATCAGGTGCTACATTCGAGCAGGTTGTTGATATTGCTCGAGATATTAAGTCGGTTAACCGCCAGGAGCGGGAGGAGAGGGAGGCCAAGAGGACTCATGGATTGGGTGGTTCTAGTGGTGATCCTTCCAGGGAACAGTTTCAGCATGATAGAGGCCGTTCATTCAGTCCTCCTCAGTCAGCCCACCCAGCCTATAGTGATGCATCTTCGGGGCATGGTCCCCGCAGTTCCCAGCTAGGCCGTTCTTCATTCGGTGCCCTTCCAGCCCAGAGTGCATCTCGAGCACCATCAGTTCAGGCTTCCTCTATGCATGGTTCTTCTGGTGGCCATTCTGGTGCCAGGGGTTCCTTTCAGTACCTGTCTCTAGCTCCAGGGAGTTGTTATAAGTGTGGAGAGTTCGGGCATATGAGGAGGCAGTGTCTTTATCTTCTTGGAGGTCCATCTCAACTGAGGAGCTAGCCTTGGACTTAAGCTCCAATTACTTCACCACCCGCCCAGGAAGCCAGGGGTGGCAGTCAGTCACTGGAGGCCGCCCTAGAGGGAGAGGTCGAGCAGGTAGAGGTGAGGCCCGTATGTATACGTTTCTAGCCAGGCCAGATGCTATGGCCTCTGATGCAGTGATTACAGGTATTGTCTCAATCTGTTGCCGAGATCCTTTGGCTTTATTTGACCCTGGTTCTACGTATTCTTACGTCTCATCATATTTTTCCAATTTCCTGGATATGCCCTGTGAGTCTTTAGTTACATCTGTTCATGTGTCAATTCGGGTGGGCGATACTATTGTTGTGGACCGTATGTATTGGTCATGTGTGATATCTATTGGGGGTCTGGAGACCTGAGTGGACCTAGTATTAATCATCATGGTCGATTTTTATGTAATATTGGGCATGGATTGGTTATCTCCGTGTCATTTTGTTCTTAATTTTCACGTGAAGACTGTGACCTTAGCCATGCCAGGATGTCCAAGGGTAGAGTGGAGAAGTTCTTCTGAGTATGTGCCTAGCAGGGTGATTTCCTACCTGAAGGCCCAACGCATGGTTGAGAAGGGGTGTTTATCGTATCTAGATTTTGTGAGGGATGTCATTGGTGAGACTCCCACTATTGATTCAGTTCCTATGGTCCGTGACTTTCCAGATGTGTTTCCTGCAGACCTGCCAGGCATGCCGCCTGACAAGGACATTGATTTTGGTATTGACTGGGGTGCACCGGTGTTGTTTGTGAAGAAGAAGAAGGATGGTTCTATGCGTATGTGTATAAATTATCGGCAGCTGAACAGGGTTACGGTGAAGAACTGATTTTCCTTACCTCGTATAGATGAATTGTTTGATCAGCTGCAGGGTGCTAGGGTATTTTTCAAGATTGACTTGCGTTTCGGCTATCATCAGTTGAAGATTTGGGGGCCAGACATTCCGAAGACTGCTTCCAGGACTAGATATAGTCATTATGAGTTTCTGGTTATATCATTCAGGCTGACCAATGCCCTAGCAGCCTTTATGCACTTAATGCACAGTGTATTCAGGCCTTATCTGGATTCCTTCTTCATCGTGTTTATTGACGATATCTTGGTATATTCCCGATCTTGGGAGGATCATGAGCAACATTAGAGGATTGTGCTTCAGACTGTGTGAATTTTGGCTTGATTTAGTAGATTTCTTGGGGAACGTGGTGTCCAGTGGGGGTATTCAGGTTGATCCGAAGAAGATAGAGGCGATGCAGAGCTGACCTAGACCGTCATCAGCTATCGAGATTCAAGTTTCCTTTGTTTGGCAGGGCACTATCGATGTTTGGAACTTCTCAAGGGTTATGACCTCACCATTCTATATCATCCAGGGAAGGCCAATGTAGTGGCCGATGCTCTAAGTCTCAGAGCAGAGAGTTTGGGGAGTCTAGCCTACCTTCCAGTATTAGAGAGACCTTTAGCACTTGATGTTCAGGATTTAGCGGGTTAGATGGTGAGATTGGATCTATCAGAGGCCCCGCGGGTATTGGCTTGTGTAGCCTTTAGGTCTTCTCTTTAAAATAAGATTAGAGCACACCAGTATGATGATCCACACTTGCTTGTTATTCAGGACAGGGTCCGTGGAGGTAATGCCAGGGGCGTGGTTATTGGTGATGATGGGGTCATAAGGATGCAGGGCCAGATTTGCGTGCGCTATGTGGATAGGCTTCAAGAGTTGATACTATCTGAGGCCCATAGTTTGCGGTATTCCATCCATCCGGGTGCCGCGAAGATGTATCAGGATCTGAGACAGCATTATTGGTGGAGGCGGATGAAGAGGGATATTTTTTAGTTCGTGTCTCGGTGTCTCAACTGTCAGCAGGTCAAGTATGAGCATCAGACGTCTGGTAGATCGCTTCAGAGATTAGATATTCCGTAGTGGAAGTGGGAGCGTATCACCATGGACTTTCTAGTTGGGCTTCCACGGACTTCGAGGAGGTTTGATGCTATATGGGTTATTTTGGATCGGCTGACCAAGTTCGCGCACTTCATTCCTGTTGGTACTACTTATTCTTTGGAGCGGTTAGTTGAGATTTATATCAGGGAGATTGTCTGATTGTATGGGGTTCCATTTTCTATCATTTATGACATAGGTACTCAGTTCACATTTCAGTTCTGGAGGGCCGTCTAGAGGGAGTTAGGTGTCACGCCCCGAAATCCCACCATCGGGCCGTGATGGCGTCTAATGTTGAGCCGCTAGACAAGCCAACGTATATAGCTAAACTAGCATAATAATCTCAATTTTTCAGAATAAGCTAAAACAATTCGAAGTTTAATCAGTGGAATAAATACACTCCCGAGCTAAGTAAGGACAATCATAATACAACGACGCAAAATTTCCCAAAACCTGGAGTCACAAACTCACGAACTGTATAAGAGTGGCAGATACAAGTCTCAAAGGCAATACATGTCTTCTTTGAAGCTAAAGGAAAAACAAGACAGAATCGAAGACAAAGGGATGGAGGAGACGCCAAGGCCCACGAACGCCAGCGGGTATACCTTGAAGCCTCTATGATGAGCTGGAAGACACTCCCACTAATGATGTCCTCCGGGTCCGGCTGCGTAATCTGCACAACATAAAGAAGTGCAGGTGTAGCATCAGCGCAACCGACCCCATGTACTGAGTAAGTGCCTAGCCTAACCTCGACGAAGTAGTAACGAGGCTAGAACCAGACTACCAAATAAACCTGTGCAGTTCAAATAAATAGATATACATATACACAATGGATAAGAAACATAGGAAGAGAAAACAATGAATAAAGGAAGGGGACATGTTGTGGGGAGATAACAGTTTCATATAAGATAATATCAATAAGGAAAAGAAACAATAAGCTAGCATATCAATAAGGACAATAAATCCCAAACTTGCACGGCATTACCCTTCGCGCTTTTGCTCTCGTCCTCACTATGCAATAAATAATGTAATCTATGTAAATCATGGAACGAAATCACCCTTCGTGCTTTTACTCTTGTCCTCACTATGCAATGTATAATGTAATAAATGTAAATCATGGCACGACATCATCCTTCGTGCTTTTACTCTCTTTCCTCACTGTATAATCAATGAATATAGTACGGAATGGTACATTGTACGGCACGGCATCAGCCTTCGTGTTTTACACTCTTTCCTCACAATATAAAACAATGCACGGGATCACCCTTCGTTCTTTAGCACTCTTCCTCACCCAAAAACAACAATCACAAACAAGGGCAAGGGAGTAATTAGAATAAAAATAATGCCCCCGGCAAGGGAACAATATCAAACAATGCACGAGATCACCCTTCGTGCTTTAACACTCTTCCTCACAGTGCACAACATCACCCTTCATGCTTTAACACTTTCCTCACCCAAACAACAATAACAAACAAGGGCAAGGGAGTAAACAAAATAGAATAGGAATCCCAGAAAGGGAACATCAATTAAACAATTAAATCCCGGCAAGGGAACAATGTCAACAATTAAATGCCAGAAAGGGAACAATACATTAATCTCAACATCCCAACAAGGGAGACAATATCAACGCATCAATGACTCGGCAAGGGTATTATCTTAGTAGCTCTTTCTCTTTCTCTCACTTCATTTCATAATTTACTCAATTACTTGAGCCAATGCTCCAAAGGATACAATTGTTTCATAAACCTTCATCTGTCGCGTTACAATATGAGCGAATGCTCCAACAGAGTTTAAAGATCACAATTCCCTTCACATATTCTTCACAACATTTAGAAATCATCAATTAAGCATGGAAATTACCATAAAATCAGAATATTCACAATATAAGGACTCAAGGTCATGCTAGACACCAATGTATAGATACTCGTCACCATGCCTATACATCGTATTTGACAATTAGCAAGTAGCCAATTATACTCAACTCCTATTCCCACAAGCTAAGGTAAGACCGAACACTTACCTCGGGTCCAAAGTATAGCAATCAACCCTCAAACACCGCCTTTCCTTTAGAATTCGACTCCGGAATGGTATTATCTAGACATAATCAACTTAAGTATATCAATAAGGATTCAAAGATTCAATTACATGGCCTAATTATCCATTTCTTAGCATTCTTTCAAAAATACCAAAATTCGACCCCGGGTCCGCTTGGCCCAGACACGAGGATCGGACCAAAACCTTGTCACCCATTCACCCACGAGCACGAATATATAATTTGGTTTCAAATTCGACCCCAAAACGAGGTCTAAATAGAGATAATTCAAAAGGGCTTAACTCTATGAAATTTTCAGATTTTCTACTCTAATTTGCATGTTTTAGGGTTAGGAATTCATTAAATATGGATGAAAAATGAAGGAAACGAGTTAAAATTTACTAACCGAAGAACTTTTGGTGAAGGAATGCTTCAATGGATGCCTAAGGGCCTTGGAGAAGAAGAAGTTCGTTATTTTCTAAGTGAATATCGTAGCTACTGGTTCTGGAAATATTTATATACCACTGGGAAAAATTGCCCTTTGCGATCGCGGAAGGGAAGTCGTGTTCACGAAGAGTAGACTGGACATACCAACGCGATTGCAGAAGGGAGGACGTGATCGCGAAGAGTAAAAGCAACTGGGCTCCAGAAGTTGACTTATGCGAACGCGTGGGACATCATGCTAACGCTATCGCGGTCAACTGTACGCGAACGCGAAGAGGAAAAGAGGGCTAAGCCCTCAGGGTCAAATAACCCTATGTGATCGCGAGGGAATAGATGTGGATGCGATGAAGGACGAGATTAGAGCTTTGAGAACGCGGGAGAGGCGTCACGAACGCGAAGAACAAATGGGACTTGAAACAGCTGAAGCAAAACTAGCAACTTTTCTAAGTTCAAAATCACTCTGAGGCACCTCCGAAACACTCCCGAGCCCTCGGGGCTCTTAGAAAATCACATGCACTGACTCAACAACATCCTACGAACTTAACTGTGCGATCAAATCGCCAATATAACATCAAAAACAATTAATCAAACCTCGAAATCCATGAATTTTATCAAATTTCATAAAACATCAAATTTTCTATTTTTAGTCTGAAACACGTCAAACGACGTCCAATTTCAACCAAACTTCACAGAAAGTGCTTAAACCATATATAAGACATGTATCGGGTGCTAGAACCAAAATACGGGCCCGATACCATCACTTTCTAATCAGATTTCATTTTTCAATTTCCTTAAATATTTTCGAAAAAAACATTTTTACTCAAAAATTCATTTCTCGAGCTTGAGATCGCGGAATTCGATCTCGGGCATACGCCCGAGTCCCATATTTTCCTACGGACCCTTCGGTACCGTCAAATCACGGCTCTGGGTCCGTTTACCCAAAATGTTGACCAAAGTCAAATTTATTCATTTTAATATTAAATCTTTGCATTTTTCACAGAATTTAATATTTAAATTGTCCGGCTACGCGCCCGGACTGTGCATGAAAATCGAGGCAACTACGGATGAGGTTTTCAAGGCCTCAAAAGTACGGAATGTGTAATAAAATAGGTCATGACCCTTTGGGTCATCACATTCTCCACCTCTAAAACAACCGTTCATCCTCGAACGGACAAAGAAGGAAGTACCTGAGTCGGAAAATAAATGAGGGTAACGGATCTGCATATCGGACTCGGACTCCCAGGTCGATGCCTCAGGAGGCTGACCTCTCCACGGAACACGAACAGAAGGGAAACTCTTGGATCTCAACTAACGAATCTGCCGGTCTAAAATAGCTACCGGCTCCTCCTCATAAGATAAGCCCTTGTCCAACTGGACAGTGCTGAAATCTAACACATGGGCTGGATCGCCGTGATACCTCCGAAGCATGGAAACATGAAAAACTTGATGTACGGCTGATAAGCTAGTTGGCAATGCAAGTCTATAAGCCACCTCTCCCACTCGATCAAGAAACTCAAACGGACCAATGAATATAGGGCTAAGCTTGCCCTTCTTTCCGAATCTCATCACGCCCTTCATAGGCGACACTCGGAGCAATACTCGCTCACCAACCAAGAAAGCCACATCTCGAACTAACGATGTGCATAACTCTTCTGCCTAGACTGAGTTGTACGAAGACTATCCTGAATGATCCTGACCTTGTCCAATGCCTCCTGAACCAAATATATACCTAACAACCGAGCCTTTCCCGGCTCAAACCATCCAACCAGAGATCGACACCGCCTACCATATAAAGCCTCACTAGGAGCTATCTGGATACTCGATTGGTAGTTGTTGTTGTAGGCAAACTCTGCTAAAGGAAAGAACTTATCCCATGATCTTCCAAAGTCAATAACACAAGCTCGAAGCATATCCTCCAATATATGAATAGTCCGCTCAGACTGCCCATCCGTCTGAGGATGAAATGTTGTGCTCAAATCCACCTGGGTGCCTAGCTCTCACTGAACTGCTCACCTGAAAAGCGAGGTAAACTGCGCGCCCTGGTCCGAAATGATAGATACCGGCACACCATGAAGGCGAACAATCTCTCGTATATAGATCTCAGCTAACCTCTCGGATGAATAGTAGACTGCCACAGGAATGAAATATGCTGACTTGGTCAGCCTATCAACAATGACCCAAACTGCATCGAACTTCTTCCGGGTCAACAAAAGTCCAATAATGAAGTCCATAGTGATCCTCTCCCACTTCCACTCGGGAAGTTCAATCTTCTGAAATAAACCACCAGGACTCTAATGCTCAAACTTAAATTGTTGACAATTCAAACACCGCGCCACATATGCCACAATATCCTTCTTCATTCTACGCCACCAGCAATGCTGCCGCAAATCCTAATACATCTTCGCGACGCCCGAATGCATAGAGTACCGGGAACTATGGGCCTCCTCTGAAATCTACTCTCAAATCCCATCAACATTTGGCACACAAACTCGCCCCTGCAATCTCAAAACACCATCATCATCTAAGGTCACCTACTTGGAACCTCCGTGCAACACCGTGTCCCTAAGAACACACAAATGGGGATCATCAAACTGTCGATCACGGATACGCTCCAATAATGAAGAACGAGCGACCGTACAAGGGAACACTCGACAAGGATCAGAAATATCCAACCTCACAAATCGATTGGCAAAAGCCTGAACATCCAAAGCAAGAGGCCTCTCACTGATCGGAATAAAAGCAAGACTGCCCATACTAGCTGAATTCCTACTCAAAGCATCGGCCACCACATTGGCCTTCCCCGAGTGATATAAGATGGTAATATCATAATCCTTCAACAGCTCCAACCATCTTCTCTGCCTCAGATTCAACTCCTTTTTCTTGAACAAGTACTGAAGACTCTTATGATCAGTGAACACCCCATACACCATGCCATACAGGTAGTGCCTCAAAATCTTCAATGCGTGGACGATGGCTGCCAACTCCAAATCATGCACTGGATAGTTCTTCTCATGAATTTTCAACTTCCTCAAAGCATAAGCAATGACCTTGCCATCCTGCATCAATACTGCACCAAGCCCAATATGGGAAGCATCGCAATAGACTGTATAAGGCCCTAAACCTGTGGGAAAAACCAATACCGGTGCCGTAGTCAGAGCTGTCTTTAGCCTCTGAAAGCTCGCCTCACACTCGTCCGACCATCTGAACTGGGCACCCTTCTGGGTCAACCTGGACATTGGGGCTGCAATGGATGAGAACCCTTCCACGAACCGACGATAATAGCCTGCTAATCCCAAGAAACTCCGAATCTCTGTAGTTGATGCTGGTCTAGGCCAATTCTTGACTGCCACAATATTCTTCGAGTCAACCTAAATACCACTGTTGACATGACATGAGCCAGCAAAGCAACTGAACTCAACCAGAACTCACACTTCAAAAACTTTGCATAAAGCTGACTATCCTTCAGAGTCTGAAGAACCACTCTGAGATGCTGCTCGTGATCCTCTTGACTGCGGGAGTATATCAATATATCATCAATGAATACTATCACTAACGAGTCCAAATAAGGCCTGACACTCGGTTCATCAAGTCCATAAAGTTGCTGGGGCATTTGTCAACCCAAACGACATGACCAAAAATTTGTAATGCCCGTACTGAGTGCGGAAATCTATCTTAGAGACATCGGATTCCCTAATCCTCAAATTATGGTAGCCAGATCTCAAGTCTATCTTCGAAAATACCCTGGCACCATGAAGCTGATCGAACAAATTTTCATCCTCGGTAGTGGATACTTATGCTTGATTGTAACCTTGTTCAGTTGCCTGTAATGAATGCACATCCTCATAGAACCATCCTTTTTCTTCACAAACAACATTGGAGCACTTCAAGGGGAATCACTGGGTCTAAAGAAATCCTTTTCAAGCAAATCCTGCAATTGTTCCTTCAAATCTTTCAACTCTGGCGGGGCCATGCGATACGGCAGAATAGAAATGGGCTGGGTGCCCTGAGCCAGATCAAATGCAGAAATCAATGTCCATGTCGGGTGGCATCCCCGGCAGTCTGAAGGGAAAACTTCAGGAAACTCATGAACCACAGGCACCGAATCAATAGAGGGAACCTCAACACTGGAATCGCGCACATAAGCCAAATAATCCAAACACCCCTTATCGACCATGCGCCAATCACGTACGAAATAACACTGCAGGTAGAATGACCAGGAGTTCCTTTCCACAACAAACGGGGAAAATCTGGCAAGGCTAAGGTCACCGTTTTGGCATGACAATCCAAGATGGAATGATTTGGGGAAAACCAGTCTATCCCCAATATAACATTAAAGTCGACCATACCCAAAAGCAACAAATCAACACGGGTCTCAAGACCCCTAATTACCACCACACAAGAACGATGGACACGATCGACCATGATAGAATCACCCACTGGTCTAGATACATAAACAGGAATACTCAGTGGATCACTAGTCATGGCCAGGTATGGTGCAACATAAGAGGACACATAAAAATACGTAGAACCTCGGTCAAACTGCACTGAAGCATCTCTATCACAAACCCTAATAGTACCTGTAATAACTGCATCTCAAAACTCAGCCTCTGGCCTGGCTGGAAGAGCATAAGATCGGGGTTGTGCCCCACCACCCTGAACCACATCTCGGGGACGGCCTGCTGGCTGGCCTCCACCTCTGGCGGCTTGAGCTCCACCTCTATGACCTCTAACTCTACCTCTAGAACCTCTACCCCCACCTCTAGCTGGCTGGGCAGGTTGTGGAACACTTGGTGTTGTACCATCGCACGAGAACCCTGATGCTGAGAACTACGTGATGCTCGAGGGCAGAACCTGGCAAGGTGACCCGGATCATCACAAGTGTAACAATACCTCGGCTGCTGAGGGAACTGTATCTGACCCTGTCGACCTGAATGACCACCCCGAAAACTCTGATGCGGCGGTGCACTGATGGGAGATGTTGGCACACTATAAGGATGCTGATCGAAATAATGCATCTGATAACCACGACCACCTGAAGTACCATGGGAAACCTAGAGAACTGACTGAAAAGGTCTGGGAGGATGACCTCTTCCTGAAGAATCCCTGCCCCCCCCCCTAGAAGAGGCTCCACTGAAACAGCCCAAATGACGGGGAATCTTGTCAGCCCCCTGACCACCACCCTGTGACAAAATCATCTCAATCCTCCTGGCCACATTGTCCGCATCCTGGAATGATATATCTATACTGACTCCTTAGCCATCTGAAGTCTGATAGGCCGGGCCATCACTCAATAAATCTCCGAACCCTCACCCGATTAGTGGGAAGTATCATAAGAGCATGTCGGGCTAGAGCAATGAATCTGGTCTCGTACTGAGTGACTAATATAGATCCCTGCTGGAGACGCTCAAACTGCCTCCGAATGTCCTCTCTCTGAGTAATGGGAAGGAACTTCCCCAGAAATACGTCTGAGAACTGAGTCCAAGTCAAAGGTGTAGATCCAACTGGTCCGGCTAGGCAATGGTCTCTCCACCAACTCTTGGTTGCGCCCGATAACCAAAAATTAGCGAAGTCAACTCCGTTGGACTCCACTATGCCCATATTCCAAAGAACCTCATGGCAGCTATCCAAATAATCCTGGGAGGTCCTCTGATGGTGAACCAGTATAAGTAGCAGTGAATAACTTAGTGAACCGGTCCAGTCTCCACAGAGCATCTGCTGACATAGGTACTCCCTCTGCTACAGGTGCTTCACTACCCGGCTGAGCTACTCCGACTGGCTGAGGTGCCGGAGTCTGTAATTATGGAGCTACCTGATTTGGAAAGCGGGCGGCAGGAGTCTGGGAACCTCCCCCAATCTGAGAGACGGCTGGTGTTGTAGGAAGAAGACCCGCCTGTGCTACACTCTCCATGAGTTCGACTAGACGGAGAAGGGCGTCCTGAAGCATTGGGGTAGCTATGAATCCCTCTGGGACCTAAGCTAGTCCAACTGGGGCTGCCGGAACTGGGACCTCCTCGTCAGACTCGACCTGAGGGTCCTCCGCTGGGTCTACTGCTCTAGGCTAAGCCCGTCCCCGGCCTCGTCCTCGACCTCGACCTCGACCACGACCCCGAGTAAGAGCTGTAGCAGGAGTGTCAGGCTGTTGGGCGGAACCAAGGGAAGCATGCGTCCTCGCCATCTGCGAGAGAATAGAATAGAAACTCAATCAGTACTCAGAATTATAGCGAACGACAGAGAAGAGAAGAAAGATGGAGTCATTCTAACTTTGCAGCTTCTGGAGGATAAGTACAGACGTCTCCGTACCGATCCCTCAGACTCTACCAAGTTGTCCGTGAGTTGTGAGACCTAAGTAACCTAGTGCTCTAATACCAACTTGTCACGCCCCGAAATCCCATCATCGGGCCGTGATGGCATCTAACATTGAGCTCGCTAGGCAAGCTAACGTATATAGCTAAACTAGCATAATAATCTCAATTTTTCAGAATAAGATAAAACAATTCGAAGTTTAATTAGCGGAATAAATACAATCCCGAGCTAAATAAGGACAATCATAATACAACGATGCAAAATTTCCCAAAACCTGGAGTCACAAACTCACGAACTATCTAATAGTGCTAAATACAAGTCTGAAAGGCAATACATGTCTGCCTTTGAAGCTAAAGGAAAAACAAGACAAAATCGAAGACAAAGGGATGGAAGAGACGCCAAGCCCCACGAACGCCAGCGGGTATACCTTGAAGCCTCTATGATGAGCTGGAAGACACTCCCACTAATGATGTCCTCTGGGTCCGGCTGCGTAATCTGCACAACACAAAGAAGTGCAGGTGTAGCATCAGTGCAATCGACCCCATGTACTGAGTAAGTGCCTAGCCTAACCTCGGCGAAGTAGTGACGAGGCTAGAACCAGACTACCAAATAAACATGTGCAGTTCAAATAAATAGATATACATATACACAACGGATAAGAAACATAGGGAGAAAACAATGAATAAAGGAAGGGGGACATGTTGTAGGGAGATAAAAGTTTCATATAAGATAATCTCAATAAGGAAAAGAAACAACAAGCTAGCATATCAATAAGGACAAGAAATCACAAACTTGCACGGCATCACCCTTCGTGCTTTTACTCTCATCCTAACTATGCAATGAATAATGTAATCAATGTAAATCATGGCACGGCATCACCCTTCGTGATTTTACTCTCGTCCTCACTATGCAACGTATAATGTAATCAATGTAAATCATGGCATGGTGATGTGAGGCTAGAATTCATGGTTTAACATGTTATATACCTTACATTTTATGTGCGTCAATGATAAAAATGCACTTTTTATGTGAATAATGGAGTCTATTTCATGTGTAGGTGGATTGGAGATGGAAACCGAGCTAAATGGATGCAAATACATCGAAAATACGCTCAAGAGGCTAGGAGGAGTGCACCGGGCTATAGTCGGGCGCCAGAGCCCAAACGCCTGACCCTGCCTGGCGTTAGCCAGGCGTTAGAGCTGAAACGCCTGCCTTAGCCTGGCATTAGCCAGGCGCCAGGGACCAAACGCCAGGCCCCTGTTCCGGTCAATTCCGAGTTTTGAAGAGTTTAAGTGTTTCCCGGTTGGAATAGAAGTCTCATACACATTTAAGGTTTATCCCAAACATATAAATAGACCTCAAGAACACAACTTGAAGAGATTCGGAAGAGAGGAAGCCATTGAAAAGAAGTAAAACATCGATTTATACAGCTTTTATTCATTACTTTGTAGTTTAATTATTCAAGTTATTTTGGATTTGATTCTTATGAACATGTTTAGCTAATTTATTTAATCTAGTGTTTTGGTAGAACCCGTTGGGGGATGAACTTATTGTGTTATTAATATAGTTCTGATTGGTTGATTAATCTCTATTTGTTCAACTACGTTCTTGTTGTAGTTAATTGAATGGCCATCAATTAGCTGTTCCTATTTATTATGTATCTACTTGAGAGAGAGTGCATATTTAGGTAGTTGTTTGAACAACATCACTCCCGGAGTATAGATGAAAGTCATAACCGAGGGTTTAGAGGTTGGATTAGAGACAACTAATCAACCTATGAGAAGTATCGGAGAAGGAAGTTCACCGACGGGGGAAACCATAACTTTAGACCTTTATTACAATTGTTTACACCTTATTGTAGTTAATCTTTAGTTTTAATATTTTCATTCAGTTGTAGTAGTTTAAACAACACCAAGGGATAGTTTAGTATTCTGACAGATTGCTTGATACGTTAACTCTCTGTGGGATCGACTCTGGGCATAATACCCCAGATTATATTTGCAACGCTCGTTTAGTCTTTTATTAAACATAGTTGATCGTGATCACACGGAATCACCCTTCGTGCTTTTACTCTCTTTCCTCACTGTATAATCAATGAATATGGTACGGAATGGTACATCGTACGGAACGGCATCACCCTTCGTGATTTACACTCTTTCCTCACAATATCAAACAATGCACGGCATGACCCGTCGTGCTTTAGCACTCTTCCTCACCCAAACAGCAATCACAAACAAGGGCAAGGGAGTAATTATAATAGCAATAATAACCTCGGCAAGGGAACAATATCAAACAAAGAACGACATCACCCTTCGTGCTTTAACACTCTTCCTCACAGTGCACGACATCACCCTTAGTGCTTTAACACTATTCCTCACCCAAACAACAATCACAAACAAGGGCAAGGGAGTAAACAGAATAGAATAGAAATCCCGGCAAGGGAACATCAATTAAACAATTAAATCCCGGCAAGGGAACAATACAGTAATCTCAACATCCCAACAAGGGAGACAATATCAACGCATCAATGACCCGGCAAGGGTATTATCTTAGTAGCTCTTTCTCTTTCTTTCACTTCATTTCATAATTTACTCTATTACTAGAGCCAATGCTCCAAAGGATACAACTTTTTCATAAATCTTCATCGTTCGTGTTACAATCTGAGCCAATTCTTCAACAGAGTTTAAAGATCACAATTCCCTTCACATATTCTTCACAGCATATAGAAATCATCAATTAAGCATGGAAATTACCACAAAATCAGAATATTCACAATATAGATACTCGTCACCATGCCTATACATCGTATTTGAAAATTAGAAAGTAGCCAATTATACTCAACTCTTATTCCCTCAAGCTAAGGTTAGACCGAACACTTACCTCGGGTCCAAAGTATAGCAATCAACCCTCTAACACCGCCTTTCCTTTAGAATTCGACTCCAGAATGGTATTATCTAGACATAATCAACTCAAGTATATCAATAAGGATTCAAAGATTCAATTACATGGCCTAATAATCCATTTCCTAGCATTCTTTCAAAAATATCAAAATTCGACCCCGCGTTCGCTTGGCTCAGACACGAGGCTCAGACTAAAACCATGTCACCCATTCACCCACGAGTCCGAATATATAATTTGCTTCCAAATTCGACCCCAAAAACGAGGTCTAAATCAAGAAAATTCAAAAAGGCTTAACTCAATGAAATTTCCGGATTTTCTACAATATTTTTCATGTTTTAGGCTTAGGAATTCATTAAATATGGAATAAAAATGAAGGAAACGAGTTAAAATTTACTAACCCAATAAGTTTTGGTGAAGGAAGGCTTCAATGGACTCCTAAGGGCCTTGGAGAAGAAGAAGTTTGTTATTTTCTAAGTGAATCCCGTAGCTACTGGTTTTGGAAATATTTATATATCACTGGGCAAAATTGCTCTTCGCGATCGCGAAAGGGAAGTCGCGTTTGTGAAGGGTAGACTGGACAGACCATCGCGATCACGGAAGGGAGGACGCGATCGCGAAGAGTAAAAAAAATGGGGTCCAGAAGTTGATTTACGCGAACGCGTGGGATATCACGCGAACGCGATGAAGGAGACCTGTAAGGCTACGCGATCGCGGTCAACTGTACGCGAACGCGAAGAGGAAAAGAGGGCTAAGCCCTCAGGGTCAAATAACTCTACGCGATCGTAAGGGTATGGATGCGAACGCGTTGAATGAAGAGCTTAAAGCTTCGGGAATGCGAGAGAGGCGTCGCGAACGCGAAGAATAAATTGGACCTGCAACAGTTGAAGCAAAACCAGCAACTTTTCGAAGTTCAAAATCACTCCGAGGCACCTCCGAAACACTCCCGAGCCCTCGGGGCTCCTAAAAAATCACGTGCAGTGACTCAACAACATCCTACGAATTTAACCTTGCGATCAAATCACCAATATAACATCAAAAACAAAGAACCAAACCTCGAAATCCATGAATTCTATCAAATTTCATAAAACATCAAATTTTCCATTTTAAGTCCGAAACACGTAAAACGACGTCCAATTTCAACCAAACTTCACAGAAAGTGCTTAAACCATATATAAGACTTGTATCGGGCGCCGGAACAAAAATACTGGCCCGATACCATCACTTTATAATCAGATTTCATTTTCAATTTCCTTAAATATTTTCAAAAAAAACAATTTTACTCAAAAATTCATTTCTCGAACATGGGACCTCGGAATTCGATTCCGGGCATACGCCCAAGTCTCATATTTTCCTACGGACCCTCCGGGACCGTCAAATCATGGGTCCGGGTCCGTTTACCCAAAATATTTACCGAAGTTAAATTTATTCATTTTAATATCAAATCTTAACGTTTTTCGAAGAATTTCATATTTAAGTTGTCCGACTAGGTGCTCAGACTGTGCACGCAAATCGAGGAAACTACGGATTTGGTTTTCAAGGCCTCAAAAGTACGGAATGGGTAATAAAATAGGTGATAACCCTTTGGGTCGTCATATTTGGTACTCATGTCGAGTTGAGCATAGCGTTTCATCCTCAGATTGACAGGCAGTCGGAGCGTACTATTCAGATTTTGGAGGATATGTTGCGTGCCTGTGTCATTAATTTTGTGTCACGACCCAAACCGATGGGCCGCGATGGACACTCGGTACCTTACTCAACCGAGCACCAACGTAACATATATTTCTTATTACACCATCATATACATGTGACATACGAGCCTAATAGGCCAACATAATCATTTATATACTCAAAACATAGGCCGACAAGGCCATATAATATTTCGCGTACACGACATATGTCTACAAGCCTCTAAGAGTACATAAATGTCATAAAGGTCGGAATAGAGTCCCGCCATGCCAAATAATACACGTCTAAATCATACTAACCAAACAAGCAACTCCAAAGCAAATGGAGTGCACCAATATCTTCCGCTGAGCTGATAGCCTACTTGGTGGGCTCTCGACCTGTCTATTGGAACCTGCGGGCATGAAACGCAGTGTCCCTAGGCAAAAGGGGCATTAGTACGAATAATGTACCGAGTATGAAACGCATAGTCTGAATAACTTTGTAAACCATAAGTTACTTTTAGCGTCATGCATATGCGTATGAACGTGTCGTGCATAGGTACATGTTTCATAACATCATCAGCTTCTGATGGCATCCCATCATATCATATCAGCCACTGTTGGCAAAATTATCATCGTATACCAGCTGATCAGGTGGTGGTGCGTATATAACGCCATAACCTTTTCCATATACCATATACATATATATACATACATATATACGCGTATATAACGCTGTTTGAATATACAAACATATATACGCGTATATAACGCCGTTTGAATCATATTTCAGCCATCGTGGGCAACATCATCATCATATACCAGCTGATCAGGTGGTGGTGCGTATATAACGCCATAACCTTTTCCCATATCCCATATACATATATTTACCTATATACGTGTATATAACGCCATCTGGTCATGGGTCAATGACATGTATGAAATGCATGAAAAGTACGTAATAATTTCCATATTCCTTCCGGATAAACTTTTCCAACTGCGTATTATTCTGAGACCCATGAGTAGAAAATAATAATAATTCTCATGGGTAATAAAGAATATAGACACCCCTACTATTTCTTTGAATAGAGTAATTTATAGAAACTATGTATTTGCTCGTTTATTCAGTATAATTCGGACCATGCCAAAATAAAGAAGGGATAGCCTTAACATACCTGGATTAGAAAAAAAATTCATATGATGTTCTTGAAAAAAGGTTGCATCGTACTCCGTTAGAATTGCAAAATTTTATATTTCTATAATTTTAATAATTTTCGTTGGATTTCTTTTGGTTGCAAGAATTCACGTTTTTATTTTGTGGGAAGTTGGCGATTTCTAACGTTCTGCTCCAATACACAATTGACCTATAAGATTATAAGAATCACAGTGACAAATTTCCATCACAATTCTTGTTCTTACCTATTCACATTTTATAAGAATTTCTTATAAGTTGGATTGGAAAGAGAATGGTGGATTGGAAATAGAATGGTTGAATTAAGAAATTTGTTTGAAAATGGTTGGATGGGAAACAGAATGTTGCTGGCTTAAATTGATTCAGCACCTTCATATTGGATATCCATTGAACCAATTATAAAGGTGACTAACATAGTCACCTTTTCACATTTTTGAGGGTTAATGCATAGTCCATGTGTCCTTCTTATTCAGTTGCCCAAAACAAGATTCATTTTATCCTTTTCCATTTGATTCCACATGGGAGGCTTTGTCCTTATCCCAATGTTTTTAATTAATCCACCACTAGTTATTAATTAACTAGGTAATGTCCTATTGCTCAATAATTAATCAATTACCCACATAATCGAGACTTATTTTCAGTTAGTAAAAAAAAATTACTCAGTTTTCACATACCTTGTATACTTTACTATCATAGTCATGTGGTACCTCGTATGGCAATAATCCATAAATACCGAGTATTTTAGCTCGTGCCGTATTTTATCCCAACATGCTAAACTTGGAATAAAATGCATTTTCTTTGACTTCCTTCCCCTCCCACCTTTACGAAATTTCTTATCACTTGTTTGAAATAGCATAATGTTCAAAATCTCAAAATAATCTCATTCCCGAACTTACGTCGATTAACTTACGACGAAACTTTAACATACGAAAATGTGGGATGTAACATCATTCCCCCCTTTGGAATATTCGTCCTCGAATGTTGGCTGGTGCTCTTATCATGTTCATAGCCTATGTCTTCCGAATACTTTATTTCTCTCATTTCCATCTAGGCAACTTGTCCGTGATTAAATTCAAAGGCCAGGGCATTCTCCCCTTTAGGACTCTTTCTCACACCACGACTTATGGCCGAAATCCTTCCAGTCTCGTAACTATTTCTACCTTATATCATGCATCCTGTGCGACTCTGACCTTGTAACTGCACTTATGTGCCTCTTCTCTCCTTTTTCCTCCAACTTTTAGCCAATTTTGAGGCCTTACTTTGTAAGCCTATTCAAGGCTTAATAAGATGTCTCTCTGGACATCTATATGTATATTGAAGTCCTTCGCTCGGTACCTTGCAGAGACCTAGTTATCCATTCGTATGACTTTACAGCATCTACATAGGTCATACTATACCATAATTCTTTCTACGATTTATCATTGCTGAGGTTTTCAACCAACTCCAGGTTACTCTCGTTGTTTATCCTTAAGACTGATGGTCTAATTTCATCTTATATTGTTAAACTTTCATCCATCTATTGTTGATTCACCTTAAAGTTAATTCATCATCTACCACTGATAACTTGATCTCGTGTGTAACAACGTCGCTAGGACTCACATCTCATCGGGGACATCCAGAATAATTAAATTGATCCACCTAGGGGTGATACGCTTCCATAACCGTACTTTATAGAATTCTAGTGTGACTCACCTTATAATTCTTGAAATCCTCTTCAAGTCATTACTCAATCGAAGGCCCAAATGTGATCCTTTATCTATCACAATTATGCCATTATTCTACTACCAGGGCAAGAATCCATCTCTTCTAAATGCTACTACTCTTGGACTCCTTTTGAGTTCATTCTGGCTATACTAAGCCTTATATAATTTATAGAACCCATCAGCTTTCTCTCATTTTCGTGGGCTTAATCCCGAGGGATTATCCATTTTCGTCACCTTCTCACTCACCCTTTCTTATCCTTACCCCTGTCTTCCTACAATCTTGTCGGTCTACCATACTTTAGCTTGCGAGCTATACATATCTATTTATACTACTTGTAATCTTCCTTCAACTTTCTTGAATTTCCTTGTGTTATTTTGGAACATCAAGCGAGACATCACACCGTCTCTAACTCTTTTACTTTCTTAGCTGGACCTCTCGATACCTAGAAATAATCAACTAGAAGATATTCCACTGACGATGATGTTATCATTCCTGGATAGTGAATCCCCACACTTCTAGCCTTCTATGAAGAAGTAAGGACTATTCACAACCTTTTGCATTTGAGTATCTTGTACGTTGTTAATCTTTACCTTACTACCTAAAACTCTTGCATCGTATCTTCCATTTCTTTCATGACCTCCCTTCCACATAGGTATAATTCCCGTCGATAACTTGAAATTTTATTATAATACTTGTACCTCTAGTGCATCCATAATCCGGTGGGAGCTTCGTACTGACTTCTTATGAGGCTGGTACTTTTCTAACTAGCTTCATCATAGAGGCATTATAGAATATGGTTGGTATAATTTCTCTCTTGTACCTCTGATATTAAGAGTGATCCTGAAATGTTCTGAATTCCGAGGTTAATAATTTTCTGGGTCCAGTAATCAGACTCTTGATTTACTTAGATGATGTAACTCTTTAGTTTCATCCTCTTTCTGATCAACCTTTGTGTAGGCTTAAGCTATAGTCCGATCTGCGGCTCAAGGTGTTAGTTATTACTTTTAGCCTTTCATGGGCGCTATGGAATATCCATTATACAATCTTCTAATGATTCAATCCTTTGTTTATTCCCTAGGCTTAATTCCTTCTTTAAACTTATACCGGAGTCTTCTATGGCCGTATGATTGTCAACGAATATGCTTCCTAGATAATGCTCCAATATCTTGAGTGTATCCATAATGTACTAACCCTGAATCATTGATCAAATAATTCTTTTGTTCCATCTTAGCTTTCTTTCAACGTAAGCTATTACTTTTCCTTATCCTTTTCACCCCTTTGTTGCGTCCATACTTATCTTATCTTAGTGCCCATATATATTGAAATTCCATACAACTCTTATGATCCTGAATATAACTTTTGATTTTACACCCTGTTCATTAGCCACGGTAGGTGCCACTTTCCTTGGGAATGCTTACAATGTTGTTGCGAGATTGTTGTTACACGAACATTTCCTCTTTAGGTCGTTGTGCTTAGGTTGAATACTTCTTTCTTATTTCCTTAATTAGTTTTTCGTTATAATACTTAGTTAGAATCCTTGAACTCTCATAAATCTGTGAGCTTATTACGGACCTTTTTGATGTCCTTACTTGCCTATAATCATCCATAGTTGCTTACTTCCATGCCCTTATGCTTGTATGTTTGCTATTGAACTGATATTTTGACTGCCTTCCTAGTGGTATTTTCTTTTATCCCTGTAACACTCATACGATACCTTTAACTACCCCAACTCCTATTTGAAAATTTCTCAAGTATTACAATGTCATAACTGTGGGGCTACATTCACTATATTGGGTTTTACTATCTTTATCTTGCACGACCTGCTGTCTTGTTCTTTATCCTCTTGACTAGCGATAGCTAGGCTCTTCCTCAATCAACTACTAACTAATCGTTGACCCATCCTCATTTTAATATCCGTGAAGTCTTTCTTGGGTTATTTCCTTGGTCTTAACTTACGTCTCGCACTGGCTCCTTAAGTATCAATAACATCTCGGGCAGGTGCCCTTACTTCTTTTCCTTGACGTTGCGTTTCCATAATGTTCTGGAATCATAGCATATCTATAGCATTTAGATAAGTGCAATCTCATCCCTTTCACATTTTTATCACATTCTTCCTTTTATCATTCCATATTCCCCCCCTTTAGGGGAGTACTAAGAGTTGGAGCTACGACGACCTGCCTATAGATGTTTCACCTCTTCATATTTGGCATCCTTCCACATCATCGATAACTCTTACCAAGGATAGAAAAATCCCTTACTCACGATGGTGAAATTTAGTATATCTGGCACATACAACCCCTTAAGTTGAACTTAGCTCACATTGCTTGCCGTAGAGAAGCGTCTTCCTGAATGATCATTCTCTGAATTTCTCATGAATCTCTTTTGTCGTCCATTATAGTATTAGCAGAACAAAATCCGAAGGTCTTATGATGGCGACTATCACCAGTCACTCAGTCCCTAACATGTTTAGTTTAACTTGTTCACCAATCGATACTGGTTCTATTACTCTGTGGTCTAATTTTTCGTCTTGGTAGTCATTCTAGAGTTGCGAATTTATTTCTTGGAATGAAGACATGGTTGTATGACCTATACTCTTTAGTTGTCCTAAGGCCTGTCACTTATCGTTTCTTCCTTCGCAATGACTATAGATTTTGTAATATTGTCATCTTTTGATCGACCATTGTCATCCATATACCACATCTTACTTATAATGCTGCATTAACTCTTTTCTTATTTCCTACTAACATTTATGCTTACCACTTTATTCTGAAAACTCGAACAAGACATTCATTTGCTTTCAGCTTCCCTTTGCTCCATCTAGTGGCTCTTCAACTTGCTTAACGTTCTCGCTTTACTAGAGACGCGAGCCACACTAAGGTAGTATATATCCCCTCAAGGATTATAGTGCATGTCTTTGTAGTACTTATATATGGCTGCACTATTTTAGAGTGTACCGTCTGGGTGTCTCATAAAGAGATCTATTAGAACATTTTCAATATCTTTCGGAAATGTCAACTGATGGAAACAATTCATCCTTCACCATGGATAGGCATTCTTTCCTTAAGGCTTCTTATCAGGAAGCTTACACCTTTCAGTACACCCATGATCTGCTAAAAAAAACTCACATTTACTTATCGTAGGCATCATACAAAAATTCAATTCCTCTAACTCGGCTTTTTCTCAACTATCTCTCTTTCCAACCTTCTTCCCGGATATAGGTATCATCTTATTACGAGTAGGATTTAGGAATTTGAATTCCTATGACTGAGCTCTACCACACGATCTAGAGTAAGAAGAAAGAGTGACAATCCTAAATGCTCTGTAGCCTCCTGCTTATAAGTGTGGTGCACAACATACCCATAAACTAGACTCTACTAGACACGGATTGTAGACTCCCTAGGACAGAACTGCTCTGATACCACTTTTGTCATGACCCAAACTGATGGCCCGCGACAGACACCCGTTACCTTACTCAACCGAACACCAACGTAACATATCTTTCTTATTACATCATCATATACATGTAGTATACGAGCCTAATAGGCCAAAATAATCATTTATAAACTCAAAACATAGGCCAACAAGGCCGTACAATCTTTCACGTACACGACATATGTCTACAAGCCTCTAAGAGTACATAAATATCATAAAGGTCGGGACAGAGTCCCACCGTGCCAAACAATACACGTCTAAATCATACTAACCAAACAAGCAACTCTGAAGCAAATGGAGTGCACCAACATCTTCCGCTGAGTGATAGACTACTTGGACGACTCTCGACATGTCTATCCGAACATGCGGGCATGAAACGCAGCGTACCTAGGCAAAAGGGACGTCAGTATGAAAATGTACCGAGTATGTAAGGCACGTAAATAAATACATAAGAGACATGGATGACATATAGAGACCTGTAAGTCTGAATAAATTTGTAAATCATAAATTACTTTTAGCATCATGCATATGCGTATGAATGTCATGTCGTGCATAGGTACATGTTTCATAACATCATCAGCCTCTATGCGCATCCCATCATATCATATAGGCCACTATGGGCAAAATCATCATCGTATACTACCTGATCAGGTGGTGGTGCGTATATAACGCCATAACATTTCCCATATCCCATATACATATATACATACATATATACGTATATATAATTCCGTTTGAATATACATACATATATACACGTATATAACACCGTTTGAATAATATTTTAGCCATTGTGGGCAACATCATCATCATATACCAGCTGATCAGGTGGTGGTGCGTATATAACGTCGTAACCTTTTCCCATATCCCTATACATATATTTACATATATACGTGTATATCACGCCATCTGATCATGGGTCAATGCACATGTATGAAATGCATGAAAAGTACGTAATAATTTCCATATTATGTGATGACCTGAAAGGTCATCTTGTGTAATTTAGCAGAAAACTATGTTTCAAGGCCCTGAAAGCCTCCGTTAATCTCACCTTGATATTCGTGCGTAGCCCGAGCGTGTAGCGGTGAATCTTTGATGTGAAAACTTGATGAAAACTTGATTTCATAATGGTTAATTGATTAAAGTTGACTTTGGTAAACATTTTTGGTAAACGAACCCGAGCTCGTGATTTGACGGTCCTGGAGGGTCCAAAGAAAAATATGGGACTTGGGCGTATGCCCGAAATCAAATTCCGAGGTCCCAAGCCCGAGAAATAAATTTTTTAAAGAAAATTGTTTTCTGGAAATAATAAAGACTTTTGAAAATGATAATTAATGTGAAAACGGTGTTGCCGGGCCCGTATTATGGTTTCGGAGCCCATAATAGGTTGAATATATGTTATGTGAGTTATCTATGAACTTTGGTGTAAAACGGACTTGATTTGATGCGTTTCAGACCGAAAATTGAAAAGTTAAAGATTAATGCAGTTTTCAGGATTTTCATAGGTTTTGGTGTTTAATTCATTGATTTTGATGTTATATAGGTGGTTTTAGTACTTGAATAAGTCCGTATAATAATTTGGGAGTTGCGTGTATTTTTTGTTTTCAGTCCCGAGGGCTCGTGTGAGTTTCGGGTAGTTAACGAGGTGTATTAAGTTAGAAAATCTAGTATTTTTGATGTTCTGCTAGTGTATGATGTAATACCCTTCGCGAACGCGGACAAGGGCCCGCGAACGCGAAGGGTAAATACCTTGGCCTGGGTTTTTACTCTACGCGAACGCGTAGAGGGAGACGCATCGCGGAGCACTGGACACTGCTTCTACGCGAACGTGTCCCCAGGGGTGCGAACGCGTAGTGTTAGGATGGGGGGCTGGGGAGGTTGTTCTTCACGAACGCGGCCCTAGGCTCGCGAACACATAGGTCAGGGCTGCCAACCCTTCGCGAACGCGGCCATGGTCTCGCGAACGCGAAGGGTAATTTTTGCCCAGTGATTTTTAAAGCTTTAAAACAGAATGCATTCGGGATTTCCTCATTTTCGTCACTCCCTTCTTACTCAAACCCCCATTGACGCCCTCCAAGCCAATTCTCCTCCATAACCACTTGGGTAAGTGACTTCAACTCCTGTTTCTTCCATTTTTCCTTCATCAACACTAGAATCTACGCCTAAAATCCTAAAATAAAAGTAGAAATTAGGGAATTTGGATTTGGGTAGAGTTAGGGATTATGGGACTTTGGGTAATTCAACCTCAATTTGAGGTCGGATTTCAAAACAAATCATATATTTTAACTCGTAGGGGTATGGTGAGCGGGTTTTGGTCCGAGCCTCGTGTTTGGACCAAGCGAGCTCGGGGTCAATTTTTGATATTTTTGGAAGAATGCTTGGAAATGGGTATTTAGGCTATTTTATTTATTTATTGGGTCATTATTGATATACGTGAGTTAATTATGTCTAGATAATACCATTTCGGAGTTGAATTATAAATGAAAGGCGGTGTTAGAGGGTTGATTGCTATATTTTTGACCCGAGGTAAGTATCTTGCCTAACTTTGGTGAGGGAATAGGTATTGTATGCTACATGTTAAGTGTTTATCATGTTCAATGCATAGGTGAGGTGACGAGTACCTATGCATTGTGTGTCAAGCATGCTCGTGAGTCTATCTTCGATAAAAACCTTTTTATTACTCCCATGTTCATTATAATATGCAATTGTCTCTACGTGAAAGTTGATTAAGGTTAAAAACTCTGGTTGATGAACCCATGATGTATTGGATAGATTGAGAACCCAATTGTAAAGGGTATATTTGAAATGATTGGTTATAGTTGAGACCCTTGCCGGGAAACCCTTACGATATTGATTAATACTTTCCGCTTGCCGGGTGATGTGAATTGTATTTCCACTATGCTGTATTCCTTGCCATTGATATTGTCATTGTTTTGGCGAGGAAGAGTGTAAATGCATGAGGGGACATTCCGTGCCATATTTTATATTATTATGCACGAGGAGACATTTTGTGCCATGTTTATATTGTTTATGCACGAGGGGACATTACGTGCCATATTTTATATTATTATGCACGAGGGGACATTCCGTGCCATATTTTATATTGTTATGCTCGCGGAGACATTTTGTGCCATAATTTATATTATTATGCACGAGGGGACATTCCGTGCCATATTTTATATTGTTATGCACGCGGAGACATTTTGTGCCATAATTTATATTATTATGCACGAGGGGACATTCCGTGCCATATTTTATATTATTATGCACGAGGGGACATTTCGTGCAATGTTTATATTGTTTATGCACGAGGGGACATTCCGTGTCATATTCTATATTATTATGCACGAGGGGACATGTTGTGACGTATCTTTTCACTGTTTAAATTGTGTTGTCGATTCCCGTTATTATTTTTAGATATTTTAGACTGTTTTTTTTATTTCTGTCATTTCAGTATTTGCTATCTCTTACCCCCAGCATGTTCTTCCCCGTAATTGTCTTCTTGTTTAGTTTCTGCTATACTATTGAACTGCATAGGTACATTTTGTTGTCGTGTCCTAGCCTTGTCACTACTTCGCCGAGGTTAGGCTCGGCACTTACTCAGTACATGGGGTCGGTTGTATTGATGCTACACATGCACTTCTTTATGTTGTGCAGATTACGCAGCCGGACCCGGTGGACATCATTAGTGGGAGTGTCTTTTAGCTCATACTAGAGGCTTCAAGGTATACCCGCTAGCGTTCGGTGCGCCTTGGCATCTCTCCTATCCCTAGTTCCGTTTCTGTCTTGTTTTCCTCTAGTTTTCAGAGATAGTCATGTATTTCCTTTCAGACTTTGTATTTTGCACTCTTATAGACAGTTCGTGAGTTTGTGACTCTAGGTTTTGGGAAATTATTGCGACGTTGTATTATGTTGTCTTTACTTAGCTTTAACCTTATTTATTTTCGTTGTTAAATTGTGAACTATTTTTTTAGCTTATTTTGTTAATTCGGTCTTATCATGTTAGTTTAACTGTACACGGTGGCTTGTCTAGCGAGTTCAACGTTAGACGCCATCATGGACCGATGATGGGATTTCGGGGCGTGACATATTCCTTCCGTATAAACTCTTCCAACTACGTATTATTCTAAGACCCATGAACAGAAAATAATAATAATTCTCATGGGGAATCAAGAATATACACACCTCTAATATTTCTATGAATATAGTAATTTATAGAAACTGTCTATTTGCTCGTTTCTTCAGTATAATTGGACCATGCCATAAGAAAGAAGGGATAGCCTTAACATAACTTGAGTAGAAAAAAAATCCGTATGATGTTCTTGAAAAAAGGTTGCACCATACTCCGTTAGAATAGCAAAATTTTACATTGCTATAGTTTTAATAATTTTCGTTGGATTTCTTTTGGTTGCAAGAATTCACGTTTTTCTTTTGTTTGAAGTTGGAAATTGCTAATGATCTGCTCCAATCCACAATTTCCCTATATGCTTATAAGAATCACAATGACAAATTTCCATCACAATTCACATTCTTACCTATTCACATCTTATAAGAATTTCTTATAAGTTGGATTGGAAAGAGAATGGTGGATTGGAAATAGAATGGTTCAATTAAGAAATTTGTTTGAAAATGGTTAGGTGGGAAACAAAATGTTGCTGGCTTAAATTGATTAAGCACCTTTATATTGGATATCCATTGAACCAATTATAAAGTGACTAACATAGTCACCTTTTCACGTTTTTGAGGGCTAATGCATAGTCCATGTGTCCTTCTTATTCAGTTGCCCAAAACAAGAGTCATTTTATCCTTTCCCATTTTATGCCACATGGGAGGCTTTGTCCTTATCCCAAAGTTTTTAATTCATCCACCACTAGTTATTAATTAACTAGGTAATGTCCTATTATTTAATAATTAACCAATTACTCACATAATCAAGAATTATTTTCAGTTATTAAAAAGAATTACTCACTTTCCACATACCTTGTATACTTTACTATCATGGTCATTTGGTACCTCGTATGACAGTAGTCTATAAATATCGAGTATTTTAGCTCATGCCGTATTTTATCCCAACATGCCAAACTTGGACAAAAATGCGCTTTCTCTGACTTGCTTCCCCTCTCACCTTCACGAACTTTCTTATCACTTGTTTGTAATAGCATAATGTTCAAAATCTCAAAATAATCTCATTCCCGAACTTACTATGAAACTTTAACATATGAAAATGCCGGATGTAACATCTTGGGGGTTCACGGGACAAGTTTATACCACTCGCGGAGTTTTCATATAATAATAGTTATCAGTCGAGTATCCAGATGGCTCCGTATGAGGCTTTATATTGTAGGAGGTGCAGAACTCCGGTTGGTTGGTTTGAGTCCGGCGAGGCTAGGCTATTGGGCACAAACTTGGTTCAGGATGCGTTGGGTAAGGTGAAGTTGATTCAGGAGCGGCTTCGCACGGTTCAGTCTAGGCAGAAGAGTTATGCGGACCGGAAGGTTCGAGATATGTCTTTCATGGTTGGGGAGAAGTGCTGCTGAAGGTGTCACCCATGAATGGTATTATGAGGTTTGGGAAGAGGGGAAAGCTGAGTTCCCGAATCATTGGGCCTTTTGAGATGCTTCAAAGGATTGGGGAGGTGGCTTATATACTTGCCACGCCTCCCAACTTATCGAGTATTTATTCGGTGTTCCATGTTTCGATGCTATGGAAGTATGTAGATGAAATGTCTCATGTTTTGGACTTCAGCACAGTTCAGATCGAGGGTGATATGTCATATGAGGTAGAGCCAGTGGTTATTTTGGGTCGTCAGGTCAGAAAGCTGAGGTCTAAGGATATAGCTTCAGTGAAGGTTCAGTGGAGGGGGTAGCCGGTGGAGGATGCCACCTGGGAGACCGAGCGGGAGATACAAAGCAGATATCCTCACTTATTTTGAGACTCCAGGTATGTTTCCAGACCGGTTTAAGGATGAACGTTTGTTTAAGAAGGGGAGGATGTAACGACCCGGTTGGTTGTTCTGTGACATTAGCCCTGTTTCCCCTGTTTCTAATTTATTGTATTTTGCTTAGCCTATTTATGTTGTCAGTTGGTTCGGGTTCAGACTGGTCGTAGTGAGAACAGAGACAATTAGTCTCTTAATTGGCTTAATAGTTGGAAAATTCAACTGGGAGTTGACTTATTGGTAAACGACCTCAGAATGTGGATTTTATGTCTCTGATATCTTCGTTAGGTGATGTAGGACTTAGGAGTGTGTTCGGAATGAAGTTTTGATGTCCGGTGTAGAATTAGTTTTGAATTGGCAAAAGTTAGTTATTGGCGATTTCCGATCGGCAGGGGAAAATAGGCTATCGGAGTTGGAATGGAATTCCGGAAGTTGGAGCAGGTTTGTAATTTCATTTTGGATATGTGTGCAAATTTTCATCTCATTCGGACGTGTTTGGTTGGTTTCGGCATCATTGGCGGAATTAAAGAAATTTCAAAGTTCATAGGCTTGAATTTGATGTGATTTTTGTGTTTTTGCGTTGTTTTTGTTGTTTCGAAGGCTCGACTAAGTTTGAATGAGATTATGGGATATGTTGGTATGTTTGGTTGAAGTCCCGAGGGCCTCGGGTGAGTTTCGGGTGGTTCTCGGAGTGTGTTTGGCCTTAGAGGGACTGTTGTAGCTGCTGCAGTTTTTTGCCACTAGTTTCCTTATATGCGATCGCAATAGTGGGATGTGATTACATAGGTTTGTTTTGAGGCAGTGTTTTTTCTTCTATGCGAGCGCCTATGTAGGGCCACGATCGCGTAACTGAGGGAGGGGAAGCAATGTGATCGCGTTAGGTCTTGTGCGATCGCGTAGTATAAATTTTTGGGCAGCAGACTTGTTCTTTGCGATCGCGTGGGAACTACCGTGATGGTAGTGAAGAATTGGGTAGACAGTTTTTAAGTTCTAGTTTCAGGGGTTTATTTCCATAACTCAATTTTCCCATTAGAGAGCTCAGGGGAAGGATAATTTGGATGAGATTTATAGTGGGATTCTTGTGGTAAGTGTTCTTCAATCCCTTTTGGTTTAATTTGATGAATTAGTCTTGATTTTCATGGAAATTTCTTTTGATGATTTGAGTGGACAATTGAGGTCGGATTTTGGTAAATTTGGTATGGGTAGACTCGTGAGGGAATGAGGATTCTAGTTTTGTTATTTTTATCGAATTTCGAGATGTGGGCCCGGAGCTCGGCTTTGGCCAATTTCGGGAATTTCGCCTAATTTTGATAGCTTCAGATCGGGGTTTATCTCCCTAGCATATTTTGATGGTATTGATCTGATTTGTGATAGACTCGAAGCAATTGAGAGCCAATTCGAGGGGCAAGAGTATCGCGAAGTAGCTTTTGGGCTGTTTTGAGGTAAGTAAAGATTGTAACTCTAAACCTAAGGGTATGAAACCCCGGTATTTTATATTGTTTTGGTAAATGAGGTGACGCACATGCTAGGTAACGAGCGTGTGGGCGTGCACCGATATGGATTGTGACTTGGTCCATCACATAGTGACTATTAAGCCGCCTATCCAATTTGAAACCTTACAACAACCTTTATTTTAGAAATTTAAACTTATTTATGGGCAGTGAGCCATGTTTGGGGCCTTGTGCCGAGCTGTTTAGGCCCTCAGAGGTACTTTTATACTATTCTCACACTGTCCTGATAGAACAATTGTGAACTCAGTCATGTTTTCTACTTGTTGTTATTTTCACTGCTATCACACTGTTTTGAGACTCTGAGAGGTATTTTGGGGATGAGTCCCGTGAGTTGAGATGAGTTTCCCGAGGGGCTTGTGGGTATGACTAAGTGAGGCCGAGAGCCGAGCATGTGAGGATAGTTATGGATCAGGCTGCACGCTGCAACAATATATATATATATATATATATATATATATATATATATTATATATTACATCTGGGTTGGGCTGCACGCTGCAGCAATATATGTTATATATGGATTAGGTTGCACGCCACAGCAGTATACATATTGGATCGGGCTGCAGGCCGCAACAATATAGCGCTTGGGCTGTAGGAGCCCCTCCGGAGTCTGTACACCCCCAGTGGGCACAATCGACTATTAAATGGATTGGGTTGCACGTTGCATCATATGTTATATGGATCAGGATGCACGTCGTAGAAGTGTGTATATATATATATATATGTATATGTATTGGGTCGGGCTACCCGCCGCAGCGGTTATGTGTATTCATGGTACTTGTTGAGTACGAGTGTTTAGTGTGAGCATGAGATACCGATAGTGGAGTCATGAGTGACTAAGAGGCTTTATTTGTAAGTGATACTGTGCCCGAGGGTTATATTTTATGAAATTACTGTTTTCACTCTTCTTCACACTGAGCCTCTGATGATAATGTTGGACAAATGTTTTTATACGAGATTTTTAAATGGAAAACTGGAGTTTTATGGAATATTCGGAATGTAGATTCCTGACTTGATTTATTTATTTCCACTGCTACTTATTATATGGATTTACCTGATTTATAAATGCTTTTCACTACACTCAAGTTTTTAGTTACATTGATTACTTACTGAGTTGGGGTACTCACGTTACTCCATGCACCCTTGTGTGCAGATCCAGGTACCGGACCATCTCACTAGTTTATTTTCGGACGTGCTTGGAGTTTGTTCGAGGATCAAGGTAGCTGCTCAACATCCCCAGTTCACCTCCTTTCCTTTCCTCAGTTCATAGTTTTTGTCTTTCATACTTCAGGCTTTTGTAGTAGCAAGTCACTTTATTGTACATTGTATTTATAGTCCTAGATGCTCAGGATAGTTGGCTCCAGGTTTTTGGTTAATGTATAAATTGTTTATCTCATTTTGCTGTTTTAATATGCTAGCCTTGAAAATTATGAAACATTATGATAGTCTGTAATGGCTGGCTAGCCCAGTTCCATGATAGGCGCCATCACGGCCGGCTTAGGATTTGGGGTCGTGATAGATAGGGAGTTCAAATGCAAAATCTTCAGACCACAGTGCACTTAGCAAAAGTGAAGAAGAGCCGGCAAATAAGATTGTCGCATATGTGACATATTTCTCACAAATGTGAATTCAGAACACAAGCAAAATCTTAACCTTTTACGAACTCTCTAAAATGTTTCTAAAACTCATCTGAGCACTTGCGGCTCCACACAAAAAATCAACACAAGTCTAAAACATAACACGGACTCGCTCTCGCGATCAAATCATCAAAATAACATCAAAAACCATGAATCGGACCTCCAAAACACATGGAATTCATACGAAACTCAAGAATTTCTAAAAATACAACAGCACGTCCGATTCCTATCAAGTCAACTCAGAATTCAAACACGTCCGATTTCCAATTGAGAAAACGGACCTATTCCAAGTCCCAAAAAAGAAATTCAAACACGATGACTATAAGTCAACTTAAGGTTAGACTTATCAAAATTCTAAGCCTTTAAATTTCCAACTTTTGGCAAAACAACACAAGTCAACCTACGGATCTCCGAATTTTATTCCATACATACACCCAAGTCTAAAATCATGATACGAACCTATCAGAGCCATCAAAACACCATTTTATTGTCGTTTTCATAAAATTCAAACCTCGATCAACATTTTCAACTTAAGCTTCAAAAATAGAATCACTCTTCCAAATTCATCCCAAGACATATGAAAATCATATCCGACCATGAACACAAGTTATATACACAATATGAAGCCACTAATGACCTTGAACCACTGAACGGAACCTTAAGGCTCAAAACGACTGGTCGGGTCTTTACATTCCCTGCCTCTTAAACAAATGTTCATCCTCGAACGTGCCAACAGTCTTTCTGAACCATTATATTTCGGTATAAACTTACCATCACGTAACAACGAGTGAGCCTATGTCAACCCAATCCATAAAGGTCCGAAAATGTCATCTCAACCAAAGATTATTCATTATACTCATGCAGATAAGCCTTTGAATCAAATGTCCATATCCACTAAGCGCGCTATTTATCATGCAACCACTCTGTAAAATCCTCAACTAGCTGCAACAACTTATCCATACATCCACAAGATACGACCACATAACATAACACACCATCCATATGCCCATAGCACCAACTCTAATCATAATAGTTGCCTATTACCAAGACCGATAACGGCAACTAGCCTTATATCGACTAAAACCTTGTACCAGACCTTCATAACACTGACAATAATGCAAGAAACGTGAGGAAATCATGACTACTTACCCGAGCAACAAGACACATAAACGACACCTGGGTACATACATCACAATCCGATCCCCAACAGGAACAACCCAAATACAACTGAATATGAAAAGAGGAACACATGAGAGAACTATCAAACAAGTTCAATAGACAAATCTCTCCACAATACCCTACTACAGATTCAATCCACAAGGAAGGAACAAGACAAACACAACAACCACAACAAATCTTACCCTAACATAACCCCCACCACGGCGTATATCCCGATACAAATATACCTATCCACAAAGAACACCAGGTCCTCATCTTCCACTCAGAATCACTAGTAAGGTAAATCTCAACAACTAAGCCACTCTACTAACTCAATTTCCTAGAACCAAAACAATAACACGTAACAGACTCTCATACCTATAGAACACCCAAATCATAGGTCGTGGCCAGACACCCAGAAATCGCATCAAAACCTATGGTATTTAACTAACACAGAGTCCACCCAAGCCTCATGACCCTAAATAGCAACTAAACCAGAATGATAGACACGTGCTATCACAATTGAATTACCCAACTGGCGTGAACACATGAACATAGTACAAGAATCACAAAACACAACCATATCTAAAGCAAGGTAGGATGAATATTACCAATCAATGGGATCGGATCGAAATATCACAAATGCATCTCTATAATCAATAGAAACCATAGTTGTAATGACATCATATGGTGCATCAGCCTTCGCCCAAAAAGGAAAAGCATAACAATGGGCACGGCCTCCCCCATTAGGACAACCTCTACCTGTCTGACCTCCACCCGTAGATGGAGGTGCAGGTATAGCAAGCAATTGGAGAGGAAATCATATCCTGAATAACCCACTGTGAAATATTTATCTAGAGTCTGGGACAATCTATCACCATGTGGCTTGTATCCCCACAGTGAAAGTAACCACTCCGCTAATGTTGTTGTGGAAGCTATCCGGTATAGGTACTCTAGGACTTATGGATATCTGAATCACCACAAGAATACTAAAGTGCGAACTGAACTAGGCTAACCCACAAAACCTCTAACATGATGCACCCTGCCTTTAACATAGGGATCGGGAAATCTTCCTGATCAACGAGGCCTCATAGCCTCCATTTCAACTCTCTCCTGGCCCCGCATACCCTCTAATTTGTGAGTGATTTCTACCACCTACTAAAATAGAACATCCATCTCCAACTCCCGAGGCCATGTTTAATCTGATACCATAACTGAGCCCCTGAATGAACCTGCAGATTCACTCTCTCTAACTGTATAAACCAAAGTAGGTGCATAATAGGGAAACTCACTTAATCTTATGGCATACTCTGACACTGTCATAGTTCCCTAACACATCCACTCAAACTATGTGCGCCACACATCCTATATGGTCTGTGTGATGACCCGGTCGGTTATTTTTTGTAATTTCTCCCCGCTTACCCTTTTGATGATTCACACATGTGTGATTATGGTTTTATGACTTACGGGGTTTATTAGTTTCGTCCCAAGAAGAGTTTGGATAAATTTGGACCCTTTGATTCTTGGCTTCGAAGCCTAACTTGTTTATATTGGCTAATGGTTGACTTTTGTAAAAATGATCGTGGAATGGTGTTTTGATGGCTCCGATAGCTTCCTATAGCGAATTTGTACTTAGGCGTATGCCCAGGTTTGAATTTAGGCGTATGCCCGCTGAAATTTGGCAATTTGAAGTTTAAAGGTTTGACCATAGGTTGATATTTAGCTATCAGATTAGGAATTATATTTTGGGACTTGGAACAGGTCTGTTATGATATTTAGAACGTTTCTGAAAAATTTAGTATCATTTGGAGTTGAATTGATAGGATTCGGACACTTAGTTGCAATTCTAGAAATTTTGAAATTTATTCGTTTTGGTGTCTGATTCGTAGTTCTAGATATTTTTTTTATTTTTATCATGCGAGCGAGTTCGTATAATTTTTTTAGTCTTGTGTGGATGTTTGGTTTGGATACCCGATGGCTCGGATATGTTTCAGACATGATTCGAAATAGTTTGAATTGAAAATGGAATTGTTTGTACTGTGTTATCGTAATTGTGAGCACCAGCCTCGCAATTGCAAAGGTGAAAGGGGGTGCTCTGATGTCACAATTTCCACTGGACCCAACAAAATTGCGAAGTCAGTAGGCCTGGGGCTTCGGTCACTTTTGCGAACAATTGTTCGCTCTTGCGAAGATGTCCAGCTTCGCAATTGCGAAGCTCTTGTCGTAATTGCGACAATTGTTGAAGTTGTCAGGGTTTGCAAATATGATCCCTGGTTTGCAATTGCAAGGGTACACAAATGAAACTTTTGTCACAAATATGACATCTGCAGCTGGTCATAAGGGCTAGGAATGCAAGATTTCACCTTATTTCTCACATTTTAAAATCCTGAACCCGGTAGGAGATATTTGGAAAAGGGATATTCATCTACAAACATTGGGTAAATGATTCTAATCAATTTCCAACTATATTTCATCAATATATCTTAGATTTAACATCAAAATCAAGTGAATAAAGTAAAAATTTGTGAAACTTTGCCAAGTTTTTGAAAAATGAGAAATTAGGTGAGAGTCAATTTAGACTCGGATTTTAAAAGTAATCACATATATCGACTCGTGGGGTTATGGATAGTCGGAATCTATCATTAGACCTGTATTTTGACCGGGCAAGCTTCGAGTTGACTTTTGTTGACTTTTTGGATAAAGTCTTCGTCATAACTTTATATATTTTAATTGTTTTCGCTTGAATTGTTTGATGATATTAAGTCAACTTTTGTTAGATTTGAACCGTGAAGAGGAAAATTTTAGGGGAAAAGCTATTTTTGATGGTTTAGTTGGCCTAGTTGAGTTAAGTATCTTGCCTAACTTTGTGTGGGGAGATACCCCTTAGGAATTAGTTTGTTTGTGCTAATTGTATTATGTGAAAGCAGTGTACGCAAGGTGACGAGTGGGTACACGGGCTATATTTGGTAATTGACCGGTTTAGACTATTTGGACTCTATTCATACTGGTAATTGAATTGTTTTAACATGTTATATCTTCATTGTAATCCATCTTTACATTATTGAATTGGTGGTAATTCACCTCCGCTCGACTCAAATCTAACTAAAATCGACTTAACAACATCAAATAATGCAACAGAAATCAATTCCAATTGATAAAGTTATGATCTTTGCACAATTCCTCAAAAGTCAATAAAATTCAACCTGAGTCCCAACCATTAGAACCCGAGTCCAAAGGTAGATTCCGATTATCCATAACCCCACAAGTCCATATATGTGTTTTGTCTCAACATTCGAGGATAAATCGACTTTCAAAACTCAAATTCCCATTTTTCAAAATACCGACAAAGTTTCTCAAATTTTCACTTTGATTCTCATAATTTTGATGTTAAATCTCATATTTAATCATGTAAAATAGTTGTAAATCGATCAAAACCACTTATCCAATGATTGTAGATAAAAATCCCTCTTCAAATTATCCTCATACCAATCCTAGTGTTCGAAGATATGAAAATAAGACTAAAATCCCGTCCCTCTGATCTTATGTACAGGTTCCGGTGTCACAAATGCGACCTAGGGTTCGCAAATACAAACCCCACAACTGCAAAGACATAATGCAAATGCGACAATCATCACACCCCTCTTACAGTCGCAAATGCGACAATTTGTTCGCAATTGCAAACTATGGACATATAGCAAAAGTGACCTCTTAGTTGCAAAAGCGATCCCTCCCCAGCCCTGGCCAAAATCGCAAACGCGATAAGGAGTTCACAAATACAAACTCTTCAGGCCACACTGTTCTTCGCAAAAGCAAAGAAGAGCCGGCAAATGCAATAGTTGCAAATGCGACATATTTCTCGCAAATGCTAGATCAGAACACCAGCAAAATCTGAACCTTCTATGAGCTTTCTGAAACGCATCTGAAACTCACCCAAGAACTCGGAGCTCAACGCAAAACATCAGCACAAGTCTGAAACTACAACAAATACTCTCTCTCGCGATCAAATCATCAAAATAACATTTGAAACAATGAATCGGACCTCCAAAACACACAGAATTCATATGAAATTCAAGAATTTCGAAAAATACAACCGTGCGTCCAATTCTTATCAAGTCAACTCGTTATGAAACCAACCTTTTCGAAAAAGTTCCAAATGAAAAAGCAAACCTATTCCAAGGCCCAAAACAGAAATTAAACGCGATAACTATGAAGTCAACTTAAGGCTAGACTTACCAAAATTCTAAGACATTAAATTGTCAACTTTCGGCAAGACAACACAAACTAAACTAGGGACCACCGAATTATATTTCGGGCATACACGCAAGTCCAAAATTATAATATGAACTTATTTGAGCCATCAAAATACCGTTCCGGGTTCGTTTTTACAAAAGTCAAACCTCGGTCAATATTTTCAACTTAAGCTTCTAAAGTGAGAATCACTCATCCAAATTCATCCCGAGACATTCAAAAATCCTGTCCATGCACACAACTCATAATACATAATATGAACCCAGTGAAGAGCTCGAACCACTTAACCGAACCTTAAGGCTCAAAACAACCGATCGGATCGTTGCATTATTATTGTTTCACTCCCGAGATCGATTATTTATATTTATGTTGTAAGTATCTTGATGATATAGCCTCGCCACTACTTCTTCAAGTTTAGACTTGATACTTACTAGGTACCGATAATGGTTACTCATACTATACCCCTGTATATCTTTTTGTGCAGGTCCGGAGGTGGAACTAACAGAGTCTCTTGTTGAGCCTAGATGATTTCTTAGAGACTTAGGGAGAGCTGCACGTCATGGATTCGCTTTGCAGTACCTGGTCTATGACCTTATTTATTTTGTGTCTATTTTCTTTCTCTCAGACAGTTTCGATTATGTATTCAGACTTGTACTTATCAGTAGTTGCTTCTGTACTTCTATCACTTAGTTCTTTGGGGTAGTACCATTTTTTGGTCGTGTTTGGACCATATTATGTTTGTATCAAATATTATACTATTTCACATTAGTCCTGTCTTTATTTATAATATGATTCTATTAACTAAAGAAATGTACACTATTGATACTCAATTTTTCCCTATATTATTTCTAAAATGCACATATACTTTCAAAACAATGCATGAGCATCAATTAATATTTTTACATAATTTTCTATAATTTTAAAAGGATTTCTAATTAATTTATTCCATTATTTTGTTGTCCAAATAATAACATATTGCATCACAAACGATTTTATAATAATTTTATTTTTACTTTTCATCATTTTAATATTCGTACTAAGCTTTAATTATTTTATGAATAACCATACTTACATCTTTAGGTTATAATTGCAATAATAGCTCATATGTGCATAATTACTTTATCTTACAAGAAAATGACCTTTTATATATTTATAATATTAAGTAATTATTTTAAATCATTTATTAGCTATTTTGTATAAATTATTTTATGAATTAATTGGGTATTTAACAAATAGCCTCTTTTAATTAGATATTCGGACTTAGCCCCATTACTACCCAGCCCAATTAAACCAACCCAATATCCATAATCCTGATCTAATACCTATAACCCAATTCTTTAAACCCGCCCCAACCCAGATTGAATCCTGGCCGTTAATCCCAGAAGATCAACGGTCTAGGATCTCTTTCCTTTTTTAACTAACCAAACCACCCCCAATCCCTACTCATTTTTTCACAGCCCGCCGCCCTAAAACCCTCTCCTCCTCTCTTCTATCTCTCACCATCCTCCTAAGCCTAGCCCGCCGTCACAAAAATTCCTTCGATCAATGGGTTTCTTCTTTGGTTCTAGGCCTTATCCGGCCTCCTATCACTACTGGTTGTTCGACTTTCATGTTACTTGATGGAATCTCAAAGAGATTCGAACAGACTTGGCTCAAACCCCTCGTTTTCTCGATGAGTCCGTCTGTGTTGACTCCTACGTCTGTGAGTACTAATATCTTCGTGTTTATGGCTTCAAATCACTGGTTCAAACTAGATTTTTCTCACCTCTACTTATGTTCTACTATTTCTGGCTAAATCCATTCAGATCTCTTTAGATCTGAAGCGGTTTGAGTTTGTTTGTTACTTTTCCTTTAAGATTCTGCTATTTTTCCTATTATCGTCAACCAATTTTTGTTTCTCCCTAAAAGCTAGGGTTTCATCTTTGTAAATTTCTGCAAAATATTTCAAACGTTTAAGTGTTTAACTCTGGCTTTCTTTACTTTTTCGACTGGTTCTCATATCTATGTCTACATGTCCTAAGGTTTCTAATTATTCTACTGCTTGCTATAATGGCTACCCGTTTACTTCGACCCTGTCAATTTAAAAAGGTTAATTGATTTATTTGCCTAATTAAGGTTTGAAAATTTTTTTTCTTTTAAAACTGATATCTCTGTGAAGATTTTTACCTATTCTTTCCTTATATGTGATTCATGATTGGTACTATTTTCCTTAATTGTATTACTAACTTGATTTCTGGGCTTTGATTATTGTGACCGACCTATAAATGGTCTCTGGACTTATTGCTTACCTTATTAAACCTCAATCTTGTCTGATAATTGATTTTGTATGAGATTCTCCATAATTTAAGTGACATTTTCAGGATTATGTTCTCTTAATTGATTGGTGTTTAGCCCTAATTAATTGGTTAAATTGATGTTGCATGCCTTATTTTTTCACAATTGGTTCTCCTGCCTTATTGGGTTTAGCATGTTGTATGCTATATAAACATTTCATTATTTGAAGCAAGAACACACGCTAAGACACAAGCTCAGGCTCACAAACCTACACTCACACTCTTACACACACACTACTTGAGTTCTTCCTATTTTGCTGCATTGTCTAGCCGACTGAAAGCCAAGGCTAGACTCTTGGATTCCAATTGCCTTCACCTTCCTGTCTACTCTCCCCCTAATTGGTATTCCTTAAAATTGTTCTCTTGTTCTATTCTATATGTTTACGTTGTCAGTTTATTAAAGAAATACAACATGCTTCTGTGTGACACATGATTCCTGACCATTTCTTTCCCAACTGCTATGCCCAAATTCTTGTTATCTCATCTTGCTCTATATGACTATGTGGTTAGTATATTTCAAATTTGAGTATGCTTCTGCTTGATCCATGATACTTGTTTACTTCCTTCTGAAACTAGCATGTTACTACCCTATCCTGCTTTATGTGTTTGTTTCATTAATTATCCTTAACTTAGGCATGTTTCCTGTTTAATACATCTTTATATGATTTCACCTAGTTTTAAGTAATCAACTAAGTAATACTCAGTAATATGAAACCTTGTTTGGTTCAGCTATGTGTTCCCTATTCTGAGTATGTTTAGATATTCCAAATATGTGTAGCCAATCATGTATGTTCGTTCAAAGTGTCCCTGCTCTTTGTAAATCACTTTAGTACTAGTATGAATACTTAGTTTAATAAGTGTTAATCTGTTTAAAACTATGTGATTGTTTGTTTCTTGGCCCAATTCTGTTTGCAACTATGTGATTTGGACCTATTCACTTCTGAAAATTAAATATTTTTTTTCTAAAAACTGTCCCTCTACCCCTTATATACTATTTTCAAACTTCTACTCTTAGTTATCTAGGTTCCTACCACCCCCAATGTGAGCACTGCCTAGGGTCGTTGAGACTCCTCCGAACTCTGACACATTGGGGTTGGTCTTCCAATATTTCACAAATTGTTTCTCTAAAAAGGGTTCTTGTGTGAGCATTGCTCGGGGTCCCTGAGGCCCTTGGGAACTTTGACACACCAGAAGCCCACTTTGTGTATCATGGGTGGACCACTTGTACTTTATACTTGCTTGCTTGAAGGCCTAGTTTCCAAGTTGACATTGGTCCTGTTAAGGCTCCCTATAGTGTAATGATTAGTATTATGTGATTCATTCGTATTGGGATGTACTAATATTTTGAATAACAGATCTGGGTTATTAGTAAAAAGCTAGGGAGTGTTTTTTATATGTCTTTGTTCAAGCTTGGGGAGAAATCCTGCCTATAGGTCCATTGTATTGATTCCTTATGTGCATTTAGAGATCCTATCCATATGGTTCCCTTCTGGCTGTTTATGACTCTGAACTATCCTATGTTGGCATAATAGAAATCTTCTTATAAGTCTTTTATAATTATGTATTAGAATACATGTTCATAGGATCAACACCTATTTCCAATCTCAATGTGCATTAGAGATCATGTATATAGGATCTTCTTTGTGTAAATTATTGAACTTACCTGGTAATTTGTTAACATTTTTGTCCACCTAGAAATCATGCCTATAGGAGTTAACTAATTCTATAAATTAGAAATCATGCCTATAGGAGGAGTTAACTTATTCTATAAACCAAAAAGCATGTTTGTAGGAAATAAATAAATCAGTTCTAACACCTAGAAATCATGCCTATAGGAGTTAACTAATTCTGAAAATTAGAAAGCATGCCTATAGGATCCAAAGGATAAAAACATGTCTGTTAAAATCAGTAACTCGTCGTTATAGGTCTATAATTAACAATTGTAGATACCATGCCTATAGGATTCCATTCTGGCTATCACTTAGGTAAACTTATAGGAATTTTGGGGCTAAAAAGAATCTGATTTACTATTGCTTGAAGTTTGCCCAGATTCAGAGTTCTAACAAAAATCAGTAGGCAAACTGATAGGTACCACTGCTCGCTTTAATAAACTTCTGTCTTATATTCTGTTTATGGTCATCAAGATATCCTGCCTATAGGGTTTTAAATTAATAAAAGTTGTCTGTTGGAGTTGTGTGCATTTGTTGTTTACTTGTGGAGGTTAACATGAGCCCCTATTTGCTCTTTATGTGACAATCCTATCTGATTTTTTGTTTGTCGCTTAGCTTTCCCATTTTTTAGCAACCTAGTTCAATCTAGAACTACCTTAAATAGAGGTCCTAAACACCTCCAGGACCATAGGTAAGGGACGGGTTGTAACGACTCGGCCAATCGTTCCGAGAGTTTAGCCTTGTTTCCCCTGTTTCTGCTTCATTATACGCGATTCATCTTCATTACGTTGTGTTGGATTGGTTGGCTCAGAATCGGAGCGATTTTTGGAGAGAAATGGGACACTTCGTCTCTTATCTTGGTTCAATAGTGTAAAAAGTCATCCAAAAGTTGGCTTATTGCTAAACAACCGTGGATTTTGGGTTTTATGGTTTGGATAGCTTCGTTGGGCGATTTGGTACTTAGGAGTGTGTTCGGAATGATGTTTGGATGTCCGGTGTAGAATTAGGCTTGAATTGACGAAAGTTAGTTTTTGACGGTTTCCGGTCGGCAGGGGAAAATAGGCTATTGGGGGCGGAATGAATTCCGACAATTGGAGCAGGTTCATAATGTCATTTTGGATATGTGTGCAAATTTTCAAGTCAATCAGATGTGTTTTGGATGGTTTCGGTATCTTTGGCAAAATTTAGAAATTTCAAAGTTCGTGGGCTTGAATTTGATGTGATTTTGGTGTTTTTGGTATTTTGAAGGCTCGACTAAGTTTGAATGATGTTATGGGAGATGTTGGTAGTTTTATTGAGGTCTTGAGGGCCTCGGGTGTATTTTGGATGCTCAAACGGACATTTTGGTCTTTGGGAAATTGTTGGTTTTTCTGGTGTTTTAGCAACAATGATTGTTCATTGCGATCGCGTGAGCTCATCCGCGATTGCGTAGAGTAAGTTGAGGCCAGGTGGATTTTTTGAATTGCGATCGCGTATGTAGGAGTGAGATAACGTAGTGTGAACAGTCTTGGTCACTGTGGTCGCATGGTGATGGTTGCGTTCGCATAGTAGAATTGGAGTGGCAGTGTGGTGCTGGAATTTGCTCTATGCGATCGCATAGAGCTGGTCGCGATCGCATAGTTGTGAGAACTGGTTCTTCACGATCGCATAGGTGTTTCTACGTTCCCATAGGGTTAGTTTGGTTGGGTAGCATTTTGTTCTTCGCGATCGCGTGCCTTCTTCCGCGATCGCATAGAGTAAAAGTCTGGGCAGACAGTTTAAGTTCTAATTTCGGGGGAGTTCTTGGCCATAACTCATTTTTACATTTGAGAGCTCGGGTGAAGGAGATTTTGGACGAGATTTTCAGTGAGATTATTTTGGTAAGTGTTCTTCAATCATTTTTGGTTAAATTTCATCAATTTGTCTTGATTTTTCACCATGCAATTTGAGGAATTAAGTAGAAAATTAGGAAAAAATGGGAGGAAGAATTTGGAAATTCTTTTGGTGATTTGAGTGGGCAATTGTGGTCCGATTTTGATGTTCTTGGTATGTACGGACTCGTGGGAGGATAAGAATTATTTTGATGTAATTTTTATCGGATTCCGAAATGTGGACCGGGGCTCGGATTTGGCCGTATTTCAGGAATTTGGTTAAAATTTATATCTTTCGATTGGGTTTTGTTCCGTTAGTGTATGTTGATGATGTTAATCTGATTTTTGTTAGATTCGGACCATTTGGGAGCCCATTCGAGGGGCAAGCGCACCGCGGAGTAGCTTTTGGGTTGTTTTGAGGTAAGTAACGATTGTAACTCTAAACCTGAGGGTATGACAACTCGATATATTGATATTGTTTTGGTAAATAAGATGATGCACATGCTAGGTGATGAGCGTGGGGCGTGCACAAATAGGGATTGTGACCTGGTCCATCTCGTAGCGACTATTAAGCCGCGTATTTGATTTGAAACCTTACGACATCCTGCTTTTTAGATTTTATACTTTTTTTATGGGCTGTGAGCCATGTTTGAGGCCTTGTGCCGACCTGTTTAGACCCTCAGGGGTATTTTCCATGTTTGGGGCCTTGTGCCGACCTGTTTAGACCCTCAGAGGTACTTTTACACTATTCTACCACTATCCTGATGGAACATCTGTGAACTTAGTCATGTTTCCTACTTGTTGTTGTTTCACTATTATCACACTGTTTTGAAACTATGAGAAGTATTTTGGGCTGAGACCCATGAGTTGAGATGAATTACCCGAGTGGCTAGTATTTTGGGCTTAGTCCTGTGAGTTGAGATGAATTGCCCGAGTGGTTAGTATTTCGTGCTGAGTCCCGTAAGTCAAGATTAATTTCCCGAGTGGATTGTGAGTATGACTGCGTCAGGCCGAGAGCCGAGTATGTGAGGATAGTTATGGATCGGGCTGCACGCTCTAGCAATATATATGTTATATATTACATATGGATCGGGGTGCACTCCGCAACAATATATATATATATATATATATATATATATATATATATATATATGTATATATATATATATATATATATATATATATATGTATATATATATATATGTATATATTTATATATATATATGTATGTATGTATGTATGTATATATGTATGTATGTATGTATTGGATCGGGCTACACGCCGCAACAGTTGTTATATGGTACCTGATGAGTGAGAGTGTTGAGTGTGAGCATTGACTTATGAGAGTAGAGTCACGAGCGACTGAGAGGATTTATTGTGAGTGATATTGGGCCCGAGGGGCTTATATTTTATGAAACTACTGTTTTTCACTATTCTTTACACTGAGCCTCTGATGATAAATGTTGGATAAATGTTTTTATACGAGAATTTCAAATGGAAACTTGAGTTTTATGAAATACTCGGAAATGTAAATTCCTGACTTGATTTACTTATTTCCACAGTCACTTATTATATGCATTTACATGATTTATAAATTCTCATCACTGCACTCGTGTTTTTAGATAGTTTGGTTACTTATTGAGTTGGCGTACTCACGTTACTCCCTGCACCTTGTGTGAAGATTCAGGTACCGGGCCAGAGCGATAGTTGAGCTACCCTATTTGGAGCATTGTTCAGAGATTGTGAGGTAGCTGCTCGGCGTCCGCAGCCTACTCTTTCTCTTTCATATTCTATAATTTGTACTTTACTTCCCAGACTTGTTGTAGTAGAGAATTTGTATTAAACTGTATCATCTCTTAGATGCTCGTGAAAGTTGACGCCAGGTTTTGGGAAAGTGTATAATTTGTTCATCTCATTCTGTTATTTTTAAATCTGCTAATGTTTTGGGAAATTATGAAATATATTGATAGTCTGAAATGGTTGGCTAGCCTAGTTCCACGATCGGCGCCATCACATCCAATTGTGATTTGGGGTCGTGACAAGTTGGTATCAGAGTGCTAGGTTACATAGGACTCAACAGTCATAAGCAAGTTTAGTAGAGTCTTGCGGATCGGTATGGAGACGTCTGTACTTATCTTCGAGAGGCTACAGAACCCTTAGGAAAATTCCATATTCTTGAATTCTTGTCATGCGAATCCACTTTTTCAGCCAAGAGCATAACTCTCAAATTCCTTCCATGTATTCGAACACGCACGAGAGCGCTTGGTATCAGTTGTGAATTGACGGTCTGTGAATTCCATGGATGAGATGTGATTTTCTCATGTTGGTAATGGGACAGTCTTGGGGACTTGAATCCGGATTCATTCTGTGGCTTCGATTTGGGAGTGTATTGGAAGACCTCTCGTGTTGTTTAGTTGTGGAGCGAAGCGGAACTTCTGAGTTCCTAGTGATGTCTTTTGGGAAAATCATTGCCCAAGTAGAGTTCGTGTATTTGATTAACGGTGTATTCCAGATGCATTAGCACTCCTTTGTTATTGCATTCATTGATGGCATCCTGGTGTATACGCGTAGCCAGGGGTAGCATATTCCCATGCTTCATCACATTTTGCCCAATTTCTGGTTATGCCCCGTGAGCCTTCAGTTAAATATGTTCATGTGTCGACTCCGGTGGGCGATACTATTATTGTGGATCGTGTGTATTGGTCGTGTGTGATATCTATTTGGGGTCCGGCGACCCAAGTGGACATACTGTCACTCAACATGGTCGATTTTGATGGGATATTGGGCATGGATTGGTTATCTCCATGTCATGTTGTTCTTGATTGTCACGCTAGGACCGTGACCTTAGTTATGCTAGGATTTCCGAGGGTTGAGTGGAGAGGTTCTTCTGAGTATATGCCTAGCAGGGTGATTTACTACCTGAAGGCTCAGTGTATGGTTTAGAAGGGGTGTTTATCGTATTTGGATTTGTGAAGGATGTCGGTGGTAAGACTCCCACTATTGATTCACTTCCTATGGTCCGTGACTTTTCGGACGTGTTTCCTGCAGACCTTCCAGGCATGCCACCTGACAGGGACATTGATTTCAGTATTAACCTGGTGCCAGGCACTCAGCCTATTTCTATTCCACTCTATCGTATGGCACCAGCGTAGCTAAAGGAATTAAAGAAGCAGTTTCAGGAACTCCTAGATAAGGGGTTCATTCGGCCTAGTGTGTCACCTTGGGGTGCACCGATGTTGTTTGTAAAGAAGGAGGATGGTTCTATGCGTATGTGTATTGATTATCGCTAGTTGAACAGGGTTATGGTGAAGAATTGGTATTCCTTGCCTCTTATAGATGACTTGTTTGATCAGTTGTAGGGTGCCAGGGTATTTTCCAAGATTGACTTGCGTTCCGGCTATCGTCAGTTGAAGATTAAGGGGCCAGACCTTCCGAAGACTGCTTTCAGGACTAGATATGGTCATTATGAGTTTCTGGTTATACCACTCGGGCTGACCAATGCCCCAGCAGCCTTTATGCACTTGATGCACCGTGTATTCCAGCCTTATCTGGATTTTTTCGTCGTTGTGTTTATTGACGATATCTTGGTGTATTCCCAATGTCGGGAGGATCATGAGCAGCATTTGAGAGTTGTACTTCAGGCCTTGAGGGGGAAGAGATTGTATGCAAAAATTTTGAAGTGTTAGTTCCGCCATCAGCTTCAGGTTCTTATACCGCATATTGTAATGCCTCGAGGGTAGGCGTCGGTTGTGTTTAGATGCAGAAGGGTGTAGTGATTGCGTGATAGTTATGATCTTTGAAAGTGTAGAGAGAGATATCAGTTTGAAGCTAAGCTGGCAGGGGTATCTCTTGCGGATTGCCCCAGGGTATGTGATCCTTATGTTGTTCGGTAGTAAGTTCTCTTCTACCATTAAATGATATATGTTAAAATTGAGTTTAGATTGCTTGTGGAAGTTGGAATGACTATTACAATGGTGATTGCGAGATTTGTAGATGACTTCAGCTGTTAGACGAGTTGTGTTATTATGGGCATTGTGAGTTATTGTTTGTCTTGATCGTTGGCTTTGAGCCAAGTGGAGGAGTATGTTAATGATAAGTTGATTGCACGATTACGTGCTTTATTGGTTTCAGTTCGAGGTTTATTGGTGGATCAGTTATGACGTCCAAAGGTGGAGTTTGGGAATGACTCGAGTAATGGAAATTCTTCGATGGAGGTCGTAATGTACTCTATTGGGTAGATGGGTTCTATTGAATGATTGAATATTAGGGTTGTGCTATGTATTCGAGCGATGGAATTGAGATCAGATATAATAATTTGTGTGCTTCATGGACTTCGAGACTGAGAGTTCTCATAAACAGGTTATTTTGTGGTACTGAACTGTGAAGATGTGAGCAAAGCAAGTCAGATGTTAGTATGTACCATGATTCTGTCATTGTGAAATTTTCGGTAAGTTATCTATCTGTTGTGGATGACTAGAGTTGATTTAGGGTTATTGGTAGGCCCATATGAGTATGTGTTCTGCACCGAGTCGGAATTGCTGACTCCAAATTTCTATTGTTGAGAAATGTATCATTTGATTGTGATTGAGTTTATTCATGTTCTTGAGTGATCTATGAGTTGCCCTTGGCATTGCGAGGAGTGGTGATTATTAGTTATATTCACACATAGCGATGTTTTAATCGAGCTTTATAGCTAGAGTTGAGTAAGGTAAGTATTGAGTATTGCGGGATGGAGACATATTGATTATGTACTTTCTGATTCGTATGGCATGGTATCGTCCGGTTTCCCCGTGGTTATGGCAATCACTTTGAGTAATTGATGTCGAATTTTTAATGGTTATTGATTTTGAGCCAGGTGGCTTGTAGTATTTAATGTGGACCAGCTTTTGGATGAAATCGCGCAGTGTAGCGGAGATTATGTAGGGGTATGACCTTTGGTATTGAATTCGTGTGTTTTGATTTTTACAATGTGTGCCAGGATTTTAGCATGATGTTGTGAATGTAATTGTTAATGGAAGGATAATCCCCCGATGTGAACCTTTCATATAATTTGGTTACATTGGGATGTTGCTATTGAGTACACGAGTTGCACAGGTTATGGATTGGAATTATATCGATGTGTCATGTCATCAGCGTGGTCGTGTTGGATGAGAAGAGGTCATTGGACCTAGAATGAATATTGTTAGAATTGTCTACAACATAGTTGGAAGGATAAATATCGGGAGTCGGCTTAGAAATCTGCTATAATTCCTGTTTAGGAAGGGGGAGCTTCATGTCTGAATGATCGGACGAATGGTTGTTAGTTTCTACGCGTTTCATTCATCATCGGTCGTATATGAAAGTTTTAGAGCGAGGCATCTTGATAAGAGGTTATGCACCGGTATTGAGTTGTTCTGAGTAGTTATTGATAAGAGTTTTTGAGTTATGCGGTGTATAATGTGATTTCATCTGGGGTGCGTATATGGCTTGATCCAGCATGTTCAGACCTGTTCAGTTTATAGAAATGGAAATTTGGTTCTAAGGTTTATAGGTCGGGTTGGATTTCGGAATTTCAACTGTGTTGTGCTATTGGATATATATGGAATAGGGTGACATGGGATCACCCACGAGTATGTGCATGTACGCGGCAGTTCGATGGTGTTGGAGAACAGCTCTTGGCACGTTCAAGGACGAACGTATGTATAAATGGGGAGGATGTAACGACATGGCCGGTCATTCCAAGAGTTTATCCCAGTTTCCCCCATTTCTACTTCATTATATGTGGTTCAGCTTCATTACGTTGTGTTGGATTGGTTGGCTCGCGATCGGAATGATTTTGGGAGAGAAATGGGACACTTAATCTCTTATCTCGGTTCAATAGTGGAAAAAGTCAATTGGAAGTTGACTTATTGGTAAAAGACCTCAGATTGCGGATTTTATGGTTCGGATAGCTTCGTTGGGTGATTTGGTACTTAGGAGTGTGTTTGGAATGAAGTTTGGATGTTCGGTGTAGAATTAGGCTTGAATTGGTGAAAGTTAGTTTTTGGCGATTACCGATCGGCAAGGGAAAAATAGGCTATCGGGGTCGGAATGGAATTCTGACAGTTGGAGTAGGTTTGTAATGTCATTTTGGATATGTGTGCACATTTTCAAGTCAGTCGGATGTGTTTTCGATGGTTTCACCATATTTGGCGAAATTTAGAAATTACAAAGTTCATGAGCTTGAATTTGATGTGATTTTGGTGTTTTTGGTACTTCGAAGGCTCGACTAAGTTTGAATGATGTCATGGGAGATGTTTTTAGGTTTGATTGAGGCCCTGAGGGCCTCGGGCGTATTTCAGATGCTTAAACGAACATTTTGGTCTTTGGGAGATTGCTGGTTTTTATGGTGTTTTAGCAGCAGCGATTGTTCATTGTGATCGCCTAAGTTCATCCGCGATCGCGTAGAGTAAGTTGAGGCCAGGTGGATTTTGTGAATTGCGATCGCGTATGTAGGAGTGCGATCGCGTAGTATGAGTAGTCTTGGTCACTGTGTTCGCATGGTGATGGTTGCGTTCAGATAGTAGAATTGGAGTGGCGGTGTGGTGCTGGAATTTGCTCTATGTGATCGCATAGAGCTGGTCGCGATCGCATAGTTGTGAGAAGTGGTTCTTCGCGATCGCATATGTGTTTCTGCGATCGCATAGGGTTAGTTTGGTTGGGTAGCATTTTGTTCTTCGCGATTGCCTGCCTTCTTCCGCAATCGCATAGAGTAAAAGTCTGGGCAGGCAAGCAGTTTAAGTTCTAATTTCGGGGGGTTCTTGGCCATAACTCATTTTGCCATTTGAGAGATCGGGTGAAGGAGATTTTGGACGAGATTTTCAGTAGGATTCCTGTGTTAAGTGTTCTTCAATCATTTTTGGTTCAATTTCATGAATTTGTCTTGATTTTTCACCATGCAATTTGAGGAATTAAGTAGAAAATTTGGGAAGAATGGGATGAAGAATTTGGAAATTATTTTGGTGATTTGAGTGGGTAATTATGGTCTGATTTTGATGTTCTTGGTATGTACGAAATCGTGGGAGGATAAGGATTCCTGTGATGTAATTTTGTCAGATTCCGAGACGTGGGCCCAGGGCTCAGATTTGGCCGAATTTCGAGAATTTGGTTAAAATTTATATCTTTTAATTGGGTTATGTTCCGTTAGTGTATGTTGATAATGTTAATCTGATTTTGGTTAGATTCATAGCATTTGGGAGCCAATTCGAGGGGCAAGTCCATCGCGGAGTAGCTTTTGGGTTGTTTTGAGGTAAGTAACGATTGTAACTCTAAATCTGAGGGTATGACACCCCGATATATTGATATTATTTTGGTAAATAAGGTGACGCACATGCTTGGTGACGAGCGTGGAGGCGTGCACCGATAGGGATTGTGACATGGTCCGTCCCGTAGCGACTATTAAGTCGCACATTCGATTTTAAACCATACGACACCCTGTCTTTCAGTGTTTATGCTTGTTTTATGAGCTGTGAGCCATGTTTGAGGCCTGTGCCGACCTGTTTAGACCCTGACTGCTATCACATTGTTTTGAAACTCTGAGAAGTATTTTGGGCTGAGACCCGTGAGTTGAGATGGATTGCCCGAGCGTCTAGTATTTTGGGTTGAGCCCGTGAGTTGAGATGAATTGCCCGAGTGGCTAGTATTTCGTGCTAAGTCCCGTGAGTCGAGATTAATTGCCCGAGTGGATTGTTTGGATGACTGAGTCAGGCCAAGAGCCGATTAAGTGAGGATAGTTATGGATCGGGCTGCACGCTGCAGCAATATATATGTTATATATTACATATGGATCGGGATGCACGCCGCATCAATATAAATGTATATTATATATGGATCAGGTTGCACGCCACAGCAATTTAAATGTATATTTTATATGGATCGGGTTGCGCGTCGCAGCAATATATGTATATTATATACTGATAGGGCTGCACATCGCAGCAATATACATTATATACGGATCGGGCTGCACACCGCAGCAATATAGCATTTGGGCTGAAGTAGCCCCTCCAGGAATTTGTACACCCCTAGTGAGCGCAGTCGACTATTATATGGATCGGGTTGCACACTGCAGCGTATGTTATATGGATCGGGTTGTACGTCGCCACATATGTTATATGGATCGGGCTGCACATTGTAGCAATATATATATATATATATATATATATATATATATATATATATATATATATATATATATATATATATATATATATATATATATATATGTATGTATTGGATCGGGTTGCACGCCGCAGCAGTTGTTATATGGTACGTGATGAGTGAGAGTGTTGAGTGTGAGCATTGACTTATGAGAGTAGAGTCACGAGTGACTGAGAGGATTGCCCGAGAGGCTTTATTGTGAGTGATACTGTTCCCGAGGGGCTTATATTATATGAAACTACTATTTTTCACTCTTGTTTACAACGAGCCTCTGATGATAAATGATGGATAAATGTTTTTATACGAGATTTTCAATGGAAACTAGAGTTTTCTGAAATACTTGGAAATGTAAATTCTTGACTTTATTTACTTATTTCCATAGTCAATTATTATATGGATTTCTATGATTTATAAATGCTCGTCACTACACTCATGTTTTTAGATACTTTAGTTACTTACTAAGTTGGCGTAATCACATTACTCCCTGCACCTTGTGTGCTGATTCAGGTACTGGGGCAGAGCGATAGTTGAGCTACCCCATTTGGAGCATTGTTCAGAGATTGTGAGGTAGCTGCTCGGCGTCCGCATCCTACTCTTTCTCCTTCCTATTCTATCACTTGTACTTTACTACCTAGACTTGTTGTAGTAGAGGAATTGTATTAGACTGTATCTTCGCTTAGATGCTCGTGAAAGTTGACTCCCGGTTTTGGGAAAGTGTATAATTTGTTCATCTCATTCTGCTATTTTTAATTTGGGAAATTATGAAATATAATGATAGTCTGAAATGGTTGGCTAGCCTAGTTCCACGATAGGTGCCATCACGGCCAGTTGTGATTTGGGGTCGTGACACGGGTAGAGCACGCATAAGGTACGTATTAGAAGCAATTAGAACGCTTATGTAATAACTGAAAGATAGTAATTGGGTAGTAAAGGAGATGAGGACATGTGCACTAATACTGTGTGTAGCACCCCGACTTGGAGAAAGTTACCAAGTATTGCATGAAAATGATCCTATAGGCTAAGAAACATAAGACCCCTTTAATTCCTGCTTTAAAATAATAGTTGTCTAAATTGCTTTATTTTCCTTTAATGACTAATTCGCTTAATTAAGTTTGGTTGGGACTCACCGTTGTGGACCTCGAGGGGTGCCTAACACCTTCCCCTCAAGGTAATTTCGAGCCCTTACTCGATCTCTAATGATGCAAACTAGTCTCATGAGTTATTTTCTTTAGGTGACCTAACGCACCTTAATCCGTTAGGTGGCGACTCTTGAAATACCATACTCCAGTCCCAAAAGGGAAGGAAGTTGTCTCATTAAATGTTGAAACCTCGATTTCTGCGAGGGGGAAAAAAAGGGATTGCGACAGCATGGCGACTCTGTTGGGGATGGTTAGGCTCTTACCATAACGAACTTGCTTTTCTAAATTAGTCTTTAAGCATGCTTTATTCTGTTAATACGTGCGCACCATTTACCTTTCCCACTTTATGTGAATTTAATTGACTATTTTCAAGCATTTATGACTTCTCTTTACTGTGGAAACTGACTTGTCTCTTACTTTTCTTTCTTAAATGCCTTTTCAATTATTAAATACAACAGTTATCATTTTCTTTTAATGTGTAGATACTTGACAACGTGCTATTTAATGTTGCATAAATCATGCTCAACATCATATTCCGCTCGTGTGTAATCAATACCTTAGCAATGCTTGATGAATGTTTGAGCTCTTCCTACATATCAGCCCTTTAAATATCCACCCGATCGCACTGCCTTTCCTAGCCAACCTATGCGATCGAAATCCTAACCACGCGATCGCATAGAAAAAAATGCCTGTCCCACACTTTTACTCTACACGATCGCAAACATCCTCCCGCGATCGCATAGAAGGAAACCAGAACCTCACACCAGCAAAAATCCGCCTAGTTTTCAAGCCAATAGTGGGTTCGTTAACCATCCGAACACACCCGAGGCCCTCGGGACCTCAACCAAACATACCAACATATCCCATAACATCATTCAAACTTATTCGAGCCTTCGAAACACCAAAAACAACGCAACAACACCAAAATCACATCAAATTCAAGCCTATGAACTTTGAAACTTCCAAATTTCGCCAACTACGCCGAAACCAACCAAAACACCCCCGATTGACCTGAAAATTTGCAGACATATCCAAAATGACATTAAGAACTTGCTCCGACTTCTGGAATTCTATTCTGACCCCGATAGCCTATCTTTCACTGCCGACCGGAAATCGCCAAAAACTAACTTTCGCCAATTCAAGCCTAATTCTACATCGGGCATAAAAAATTTATCCGAACACACCCCTAAGTCCCAAATAACCTAACGAACTATCCGAGCCATAAAATCCGCATTTCGAGGTCGTTCACCAATAAGTCAACTCTCAGTTGACTTTTTCAACTATTAGGCTACTTTAAGACACTAAGTGCATAAATTCTCACCATAATCACTCCGGACCCAAACCAACTGACCCAACACAACAAAAACAGGCTAGAAATATATAACAAATGTAGAAATAGGGGAAACGGGGTAAATCTCATGGAACGACCAGCCGGGTCGTTACATCCTCCCCCTCTTAAGCAAATGTTCATCCTCGAACGGGTCTAGAAACATACCTAGAGTCTCGAATAAGTGAGGATATCTGTCCCGCATCTCCCGCTCGGTCTCCCAGGTGGCATCCTCCACCGGCTGCCCTCTCCACTAAACCTTCATTGAAACTATATCCTTAGACCTCAGCTTCCTGACCTGTCGACCCAATATAGCCACTGGCTCTACCTCATATGACATATCACCCTCGAGCTGAACCGTGCTGAAGTCCAAAACATGGCAAGGGTCACCAACATACTTTCGGAGTATCGAAACATGGAATAATGGATGAATACTCGATAAACTGGGAGGCATAGCAAGCCTATAAGCCACCTTCCCAACCCTCTGAAGCACCTCAAATGGCCCAATGAACCTCGGACTCAGCTTCCCCCTCTTCCTGAATTTCATAACACCCTTCATGGGCGACACCTTCAGCAACACCTTATCCCCAACCATGAAACACATATCTCAGACCTTCCGGTCCGCATAACTCTTCTGCCTAGACTGCGCCGTGCGAAGCCGCTCCTGAATCAACTTCGCCTTACTCAATGCATCCTGAACCAAGTCTGTGCCCAATAGCCTAGCCTCGCCCGGCTCAAACCAACCAACCGGAGACCTGCACCTCCTACCATATAAAGCATCATACGGAGCATTCTGGATACTCGACTGATAGTTGTTATTATATGCAAACTCCACTAGTGGCAGAAACTGGTCCTATGAACCACCAAAGTCAATCACACAAGCACGCAACATATCCTCCAAGATCTGAATGGTACGCTCTGACTGCCCGTCGGTCTGAGGGCGAAATGATGTGCTCAACTCAAGCTGAGTACCCAACTCTCTCTGCACGGCTCTCCAAAACTGAGATGTGAACTGAGTACCTCTGTCGGAAATGATAGAAACTAGAACCCCATGATATCGGACAATCTTCCTGATATAAATCTCAGCTAACCTCTCCGAAGAATAAGTAGAACCAATAGAAATGAAGTGCATGGACTTGGTCAGCCGGTCCATAATAACCCATATAGCATCAAACCTCATCGAAGTCCGTGGGAGTCTAACTACAAAGTCCATGGTGATCCACTCCCACTTCCACTCTGGAATATCAAACCTCTGAAGCAATCCACCTGGTCTCTGGTTCTCATACTTGACCTGCTAACATTTGAGACACCGAGCCACAAACTCCACAATATCCTTTTTCATCCTCCTCCACCAATAATGCTGCCTCAAATCCTGATACATCTTCGTGGCACCCGGATGGATGGAATACCGCGAACTATGAGCCTCCGCTAGAATCAAATCTCGAAGCCCATCTACATTGGGCACACAAATCCTGCCCTGCATCCTCATGACCCCATCATCACCAATAACCACATCCCTGGCATCACCGCGACGGACCATGTCCTGAAGAACAAGCAAATGTGGATCATCATACTGATCAGAGAAGACCTGGAGGCTACACAAGCCAACACCTGCAAGGGCTCTGATAGATACAATTTCACCAACTGACTCGCTAAGGTCTGAACATCAAGGGCTAATGGCCGCTCTGCTACTGGAAGGTAGGCTAGACTCCCCAAACTCTCTGCTCTGCGACTCAAGGCATTGGCCACTACATTGGCCTTCCCCAGATGATATAAGATACTGAGGTCATAATCCTTGAGGAGCTCTAACCATCTCCTCTTACGCAAATTCAAGTCCTTCTACCTCAGCAGATACTGAAAACTACGATGATCAGTAAAAATCTCACACTGCACTCCATACAAATAATGCTGCCAAATCTTCAAGGGATGAACAATGGTAGCTAACTCAAGATTGTGCACTGGATAATTCTTCTCGTGCACCTTCAAATGTCTATACGCGTAAGCAATCACCCTACCATCCTGCATCAATACCGCTCCCAAACCAACTCTAGAAGCATCATAATAGACTCTGTAAGAACCCGAACCAGCAGGAAAAACTAGTACTGGAGTTGTAGTCAATGCGGACTTGAGATTCTGAAAGCTCTCCTCACACTCATCAGACCATCTGAATAGATCACCCTTCTAAGTCAATCTGGTCAAAGGCGAAGCAATAGAAGAGAATCCCTCAACAAAGCGACGGTAATATCCCGCCAAACCAAGGAAACTCCTAATATCTGCAGCTGAGGACGGTCTGGGACAACTCTAGACCGCCTCTATCTTCTTCGGATCAACCCGAATCCCCTCGCTAGACACCACGTGCCCCAAGAAAGATACCGAACCAAACCAAAACTCACACTTGGAGAATTTCGCATAAAGCTTCTCCTCCCTCAACCTCTGTAACATAACTCTCAAATGCTGAGCATGCTCTTCCTAGATACAAGAATAAATCAGGATGTCATCAATGAACACAATGATGAAGGAATCAAGGTAAGGCTGAACCACGCTGTTCATCAATTGCATGAACGCATCCGGGGCATTGGTCAGCCCAAATGACATAAACAAGAACTCATAATGACCATATCTGGTCTTGAAAGAAGTCTTCGGAATGTCAGAATCCCGAATCTTCAAATGGTGATACCCAGATCTCAAGTCAATCTTGGAAAACACTCTAGCTCCTTGAAGCTGGTCAAACAAATCATCAATGTGGGGAAAGGGATAACGGTTCTTCACTGTAACCCTGTTCAGCTGCCGATAATCAATATACATACGCATAGACCCATCTTTCTTCTTCACGAACAAAACTGGTGCACCCCAAGGTTACACACTAGGCCGAATGAACCCCTTATCCAGGAGTTCCTGAAGCTGCTTCTTCAATTCCTTTAGCTCCGCTGGTGCCATACGATAAGGTGGAATAGAAATAGGCTTAGTGCCTGACACCAAGTCAATACCAAAATCAATATCCCGGTTAGGTGGCATGTGTGGCAAGTCTGCAAGAAACACATCCGGAAAGTCACGGACCACAGGAACTGAATCAATAGTGGGAGTCTCACCACTGATATCCCTCACAAAGGCCAAATAAGATAAACACCCTTTCTCAACCATGAGCTGAGCCTTCAGATAGGAAATCACCTGCTAGGCATAAACTCATAAGAACCTCTCCACTCAACCCTCGGACACCCCGGCATAGCTAAGGTCACGGTCTTAGCGTGACAATCAAGAACAGCATGGCACGGAGATAACCAATCCATGCCCAATATCACGTCAAAATCGACCATGCTGAGTAACACTAGGTCCACTCGTGTCTCCAGACCCCTAATAGATATCACGTACGACCGATACACATGGTCCACAACAACAGTATCTCCCACCGGAATTGACACACGAACAGAGGTGACTAGAGACTCACGGGGGACATCCAGAAAACGGGAAAAATATGAAGAAACATAGGAATATGTAGAACCAGGGTCAAATAAATCCAAGGCATCTCAGCAATAGACTGAGAAAATACCTCCAATCACGGCATCTGAGTCCATAGCATCCGGCCTGGATGGAAATGCATACATGTGAGTCTGACCTCCCCCTCTACGGCGGCCTCTAGCTGACTGACCACCACCCCTGGCTGCCTGGGCGGGTGGTGAAGTGACTGGAGCTGAAGTCAAGGGATGGCCCCTCTGCTGAAAAGATCCACCAGAACGGCAGAGACACTGCCTCCACACGTGCCCGAACTCTCCACACTCAAAACAACTTCCTGGTGCTGGAGGCGGGGACTTATAGAAACCCCTAGCACCAGTACGGCCACTAGAAGACTCCTGTATAGAAGAACCCTGAACTGGGGGTGCTCAAGTTGCACTCTCGGCTGAGAAGGTACCAAATGAAGTACGGCCTAACTGAGAACCACGGGGACCCTGCCCCAAAGATGCAACACTATATGCTGGGCGGCCAGAATGAACGGCCCCTACCCTGCAGAAACTATCCCCTGAAGGGAGCATCACTGGAACTGCCCGAACCACAAGGCCTCTTGACCTCCCTCTCCTCCCGCTCCTGGTGGCGAACGGACTCAATATCTTGAGTTATGTCAACAACCTGCTCGGATGAAGCACCTGATACTCTCTCCCCAGTCATAAATAACTGAAGCTGATAAGAAAGGCAATCTACAAACCTCCTAAACCTCTCCCTATCAGTAGGGACAATGTCAGAAGCATGCCTAGCCAACTCGGAGAACCTCATCTCGTACTGAGTAATTGATAACTCTCCCTAGCGCAGCTGCAAAAACTGCATGTGTTGCTCCTCTCTTTGGGACTGAGGAACATACTTCTCTAAAAAGACCATAGAGAACTGCTGCCAGGTGAGAGGTGTTGAACCACCCGGCCTACGCCTCTCGAATGACTCCCACCAGTTAAAGGCAGCACCCGCAAACTGAAATGTAACAAATGAGACCCCACTGTTCTCCAAAATACCCGCGGTACGCAGTATCCTCTGGCAGCTATCTAGAAATCCCTAGGCATCCTTGCCCTCTGTACCGCTGAAAGTCGGAGGCTGAAGTCTGCTGAATCTCTCCAACCTGCGTTGCTCGTTCTCTGGCATAGCAGGGACCATATAATCCTGGACCAGAGCAACTGGTAGAACTGGGGCTGCTCCCGGTGCCTGAATACCCTGTGCAGCCTGCTCAGGTGCCCGGGCAGCTGGAGTCTGATTGCCTCCCCCCGCCTGAGTTGTGGTGGTAGTAGAAGACATGGCGACTTCTTGAGCCAAACTGGTTCACACTGTCAATATCTGAGACAGAGTCTCCTGAAGACCCGGAATAACCATAGGCACTGCCAGTGCCTGATCCTGTCCCGCTCGAACACCATCGACGTGGACCTGATCATGATCGGTAGGAGGATCTAGTGGTATTGCCCCGGCTTTTGCGCGGGCTGGCCCCCTACCTCTACCACGGCCTCGACCCCTCGCTGGTCTAATCGGTGACTGGTCATTCTGATCGGTATGGCGTGTCCTCACCATCTGTGAGAGAATGAAACAATGTAAGTTCAGATTTCAAGAATCAATAGATCCGCACGAAAGAGTTCAAGGAATGTAGAAATGTTTCCTAAAAGTTTGGCAGCCTCTCGAAGATAAGTACAAACGTCTCTATAGCGATGCGCAAGACACTGATACCAAATTGTCACGACCCCAAATCCTAAATCAGTCGTGATGGCGCATATCGTGGAACTAGGCACCCAACTACCGCATGTTCACAATTTCTTTTAAAAATCCCAATAAAGTTTCAAGAATTTCATAAAATATACAGAGATTACTAAATAAAGTAGGCCAATTATACAGTACCACCAACCCCAAAACCTGGAGCCAACATGTCATGAGCATCTAGAGGAATAAGCCAAAATATACTAATATAATACAAAACCTCTGAATAAAAGTTAGATAAAATAAGAAGGGAAAACAGAGATGTTGCGGATGTTGAACAGCTACCTCTATATCCCGCAATCCGGCTCCGCACAGAATAAATGGCTAATCCTCGATATCTGCACCTGAATCTGGACACAGAGGTGCAGGGAGTAATGTGAGTACGCCAACTCAGTAGTAATGAAAATAAATCAAGTCTAAGCGGCAAGGAAACACATGAAATCAATGTCATCAAATCACAATATACACAGCCTTACTTTCCAATAGTGTAAACATAGATATATGAAATCATCATGCCTTAAAACCAACTTCAGAAAAAGTCCTTTGAAGAATGCATATTTTTAACAACTTCAAACCGACAGATTTAGTATGAAAGATGAAATGAATCATATAGAGTCCCCTCGGGAAAAACATATTTGGTAAGTTCAAATAAAAGTAGTAAAATCATAAGTAGCCCCTCGGGAAAAACGTGTATCATAATCAGCCCCTCGGGCATGCCTCACGGTCACTCACCACCTCACAATCACTCAGCACCTCACAGTCACTCAAACCTCCCAATCACTCGTCACTCGGCACTCGATGCGCTCACTAGGGGTGTGTACAGACTCCGGAGGGGCTTCTTCAGCCCAAGCGCTACTATCACTCAGCACCTCACCATCACTCAGCGGAACCACTCAAAAGACCCCTCGGGCTAATCAGTAAAACAGGGTACTCGACCAAAAACATCATTTTAAATCTCGAAGTAGTGTAAATCAGGTTGAGTTTCGAAAACAATAACCACAATGTGGCTGAGTGAAATCATATATAAATAGTGAGGGAAAACAGCAGCGAAAGCCCCCAAGGGGTCTAAACAGATCGGCACAAGGCCCCAAACATAGCTTATAGCCCAAATATTTCACAAATCTTTAGAACACAATTTAACATAAGGTTTTGAGTAAAATATGCAACTCATTAGTTTCCGCGGAGAGGACCTAGTCCAATCCAAAAATTAGTGTGCGCCATATACTCGTCATCCGACATGTGCGCCAGTCTAAAATCAGTTAGAAATATGTAGTGTGGGGTTCCGCACCCTCAGGACAAGATTTATAACCATTACTTACCTCTACTGGGCCATCACACTAGTCCGAAATGATCTTGACCCTCAAATTGGCTCTCGATTGCTCCAAATCTCGCCAAAACTAGTTTAACATCATCAATATATATCAAACGATCACAACCCAATCGAAAACTATCAAATTAGACAAGAATCTCGAAATTCGGTCAAACCCGAGCCTCCGGCCCACGTCTTGGAATTAGATAAAATTTGCATCATTAGAATCCTCGTCCTCCCACGATTCTATACATACCAAGAACACTAAAATCGGACCACAATTGCCCACTCAAATCCCCTAAAGAAAAATCCAAATTCCATGCACCCTTCTTCCCCAATTTTGGGTTTAATTCCAACAATTTATGGTTTAATTACTTAGAAAACGACATATAAAAGAGTTATGAAGTTCAAAACCTTACCTCCAAGTTATTCCCTTCAATTTTCTCTTCAAACCCTCTCAAAAGTGCTCCCAACTCGTTCAACAATGGTAAAAAATGAACTATTCTCGCACAAATGGCTTTTTAAAACATTCTGCCCAGCCATTAAATTTTCCTCACTGCGATCGTGACTATAGGCACACGATCGTGATGCACAGTCCAGCCAACCGATGCAATCGTAGACCAATGCACGCGATCGCATAGAACAACTCTTCACCCCCCACACGCACCTCAGAATCCTCTACGCGAACGCACTGCCTTTCCTGGACAACCTATGTGATCGCAACCCTAACCATGCGATCGCATAGAACAAAATGCTTTCCCCACTCTTTTACTCTACGCGATCGCAAACATCCTCCCGCGATTGTGTAGAAGGAAACCAGAACCTCACACCAGCAAAAATTTGTCCAGTTTTCAAGCCAAGAGTTGGTCCGTTAACCACCTGAAACACACCCGAGGCCCTTGAGACCTCAAACAAGAATACCAACATATCCCATAACATCATTCAAACTTATTCGAGCCTTCGAAACACCAAAAACAACGCAACAACACCAAAATCACATCAAATTCAAGCCTATGAACTTTGAAACATCCGAATTTCGCTGGGAAAACCTAAATATGATTAAATTTGTGAAATAATAAAAACCTAATTAAATTAAATATGATTAAAAATGACATATTTAGCTGGGAAACATTTTAAATTATTTATAATATAATTTATGAATAATTACTGAATACAGAAATACTAAATAAATGGAAAACTGAGTTGATAAAAATATGAAAAATCGTGGAAAAATACCACCCACATAAAAATGATTTTAAAAGTAATATGTAAGTTTTAAAATAATATTGAGGAAAAATTGGGTATCAACACGCCCCTATTTGCTCCTTATGTGACAGTCCTATATGAATTTTTGTTTGTCTCTTAGCTTTCTCCTTTTTTATCAACCTAGGTCAGTCTTGAACTACCTTAAATAGAGGTCCTAAACACCTCCAGGACCATAGGTAAGGGACGTGTAGAGCACGCATAAGGTACGAGTTAGAAGCTATTAGAACGCTTAGGTAATAACTGAAAGATATAATTGGATAGTAAAGGAGATGATGACATGTGCGCTAATACTATGTGCAGCACTCCGACTTGGGGAAAGTTACCAAGTATTGCATGGAAATGATCCTATAGGCTAAGAAACTTAGGACCCCTTTAATTCCTGCTTTGAAATAATAGTTGTCTAAATTACTTTATTTTTCTTTAATGACTAATTCACTTAATTAAGCTCGGTCGGGACCCACCTTTGTGGACCTCGAGGGGTGCCTAACACCGTCCCCTCAAGGTAATTTCGATCCCTTACCCGATCTCTGGTGATGCAAACTAGTCTCATGAGTTATTTGCTTTAGGTGCCCTAACGCACCTTAATCCGTTAGGTGGCTTCCCATACTCCCATCCCCGATTTTCGTGAGGGGAAAAAAGGGGGCACGACATAGACTATATTATGTTGATTGAAATTTAGCTTGCTAAACAAGTACGGCTAGGCGCCATCACGACCTGATGTGGTAGTATTGGGTCGTGACACATGTCTTAATAAAGCATTCTCAATTTCTTTTGCCGTAAGTCTTGAACAATAAATTTTGTTCTATATTTGTATCAAATTCACGAAATTTGACATATTAATATACATGATATTAATTTGGTGCTGTAGTTCCCCTATTTTATAATAAAATCATATTATATGCACTTTGCAAAATAAATATCTATGTTATGGAGAAAAATAAATATAACGACCCGGCCGGTCGTTTTGAGAATTTAAGCTCCGTTCAGTGGTGTAAGGTCTTGAATAGCTTTATATTATGTGTATCGACTTGGTGCATGGTTTAATTTAGTTACCGAAAGACTCGGAGTCGAATTGAAAAAAGGAATCTAGTTTTGGAAGCTTAAGTAGTGAGAATTAGCCTGGAATTTGACTATTGGTATAAACAGCTTAGGAATGAGTTTTGGATGATTTCAGCAGCTTCATATAGTGATTTTGGACTTAGGTGTGCGTCCCGATTTAGATTTGGAAGTCTGTAGAGTAAATTGAGGCAATTCGGTGAATGTTGGAAAAGTTGAAGTTTGGAAATTGGAGAAGCTTGACCCATAGTTGAATTTTGTAATATCGGGGTCAGAATGCGATTTCAATAGTTGGAACAGCTCCGTCTTGTCGTTTGGGACGTGTATGCAAAATTTGGTGTCATTTCAGGTTGGTTTGATTGGTTTCAGCACGAGTTTTCAAAGTTGGAAGATTTGGAAGTTCATAGTTCGATTCATGACGCAATTTGCATTTTCTGGATTGTTTGATATGATTTAAGACCCCGGGCGAGTCTGTGTTAGGTTATAGAACTTGTTTGTGTGGTTATATGGGGTCCTGGGGGCCTCAGGTATGTTCTGGGTGGGCTACAGACCAAGTTTCTCCTATTTTGAATTGTTGTAACATGTCACCTGGTTTTCTTCTTCGCATTTGTGTCTGCTCCTCCGCGTTCGCGAAGAGTAATTTTGGAGGAAGAATTAATTGTTCATCGTGTTCGCAAGACTTCGTTCGCGATCGCGAAAGTCTTCTTTCTTCTTCTTCGCGTTCGCATCTGCTCCCTCGCGTTCGTGTAGTGGAAATCAGAAGTTGGGGGCTATTGGCTATTTCTTCTTCGCTTTCGCGTAATTCCTCCCGCGATCGCGTAAGCTCTTGTCCATTTTTCATCGCGTTCGTGAAGGGTCTTCTTGGCAGCCGCATTCTTTTCTTCTTCACGAACGCAACCCTGTCTCCGTGTTCGTGATGCATAGTGATCTGGGCAGAATATAAAAACTTCATTTCGAGGGTTAGACATTTTTATCATTTTGGGAGATGTAGACCTCGACTTTGGGTGATTTTTTGTGGGTATTTCAACAAAATCATTGGGGTAAGTGTTCTCTACCCGAAATATTTCAAAATTTGACACGAATATTATGTATCAAGTAGCACCTGGATTCTTGCCGTGCAAAGTGAGATGGAATGATGTGGGCACAAGGTGCCATGTGTGCTAAAGGTTGGAAATTGTGATTTAATGTATGAGATTGTCGATAATTGGGATTAGTGGAATCGTGTATTAGGAATGATTGGATTGGTTAGGTTGACATTATTTTCCTTACTTGAGAACTTTTATCTTGTTTGTATCCCCACTATGTTGTTTTTTAATTACTTGGTTAATCCTCGTTGCCATTCGTGTTTTCTTTTTATTGTTACTGAAGTTTGTAATTTGGTATCGTCCTGTTATTGTATTACTTTGGTAGTCCTTTCTTGTTAGATTTAAGTCATATCCTGCAGGTTATATATATATTCGGTTGTATCTTGACTTGGCCTCTTCACTACTCTACTGAGGTTATGCTTGATGCTTACTGTGACCAATGTGGTGTACTCATAATACACTTCTGCACATTTTTGGGCAGAACCAGGTACTTCGAATTGAGTTGTTTTTGAGGTTCATGCTTGGTGAGGTTGGAGACTTCAAGGTGTACCTGTTGGCCGTTCGCAAACTCCGGAGTCACCTTCTATTGTTTTTAATTCCATTGTTTCCTTTTATTCCGGAACAATGATGTACTTTTTTTATGTATAACTACTCCTAGAAAGTCTTATGACTTGTATTGCCGGTTTTGGGAATTATAGTTCTATAGAGAATTCAATTTCTATAGTTGTTAGACGTTATTCATTATTGATACTCAGTTTATGTTAGGCTTACCTGCTCCCTAACGTGTCTTCCAGGCTAGGAATGCAAAGGTATTGAGAGACTCTTCAGTTGTTCACATGGGGGTGCAGCGGGTTCTGGCATCTAGTTGATTAGTACGAGCTTGGGAATGTTTAATTGGTTGACTAGTGGCCACGATCGGGGTAGGGTCCTGAGGTGGATGTTGATTCAGGATGGTTGGTAGTGTTAGAGATTATGTGGGTCATGGGATTTCTACTCAGTGAAAGGCACATTTTATCATTCAAGGCACGGAAGGGAGCGAGTTTGACTTTCACGAGAATGGACATGCACTTAGTAGATGACTTGGAGTACTCTATGAAGGATAGTTTTACGGATCATCAGATTTGGCTTCACGCCAAGTGGCGGAGTCCACTAGCGGCATTCGGACATCAGCGCCAGGTGTTACATCAATTTTGGCCTGAGATGTGTATATATATAGGGTATTGGAATGTTCCCCGAATTTTGCATATGATTGATATATGTGACCTGACATGGGATAATGTTGGAGCATGGGTGTATCTGCATCATTAATGTATCTTCATTCAGTATCAAAGGTAGTCGGAGAAACAACTTTAGATTCATAGGAGGTCTATTCAGCATGGGCATCTTGGTTTCGGCATTATGGGGTGCTTCAGGGGAAATACAGTGGTCTAAGAGCTTTTGGGCATCATAATTCATGCTAGGATTTTATAATTGGGTTTTGGTTGGGATCATTGTGTATCAACAGGAGGAAGTGTTACCCCATCAGAAAGACGAGGAGTATTCGAAGAAATGGGTCAGCACTATGGTTATGGGCCAACATAGCAATGGAAGTAATTGATCCTTTTAGAATGGGAATTCTCTACCAGCATCTGTGGTAGTACTATTGGGTTGGACATTTTGTGTGACTCGATTGAGTTGGGGAGATGCGGTCCTGATGGCTTGGTTGCATGCGGTCTTGTCTCAAAGTGTTCTAGATGGTTTCGGCCACAGCTTGGGTCGGCTATCTGCTATGGGCATAAGAAATATGTTGTACATTATGGTTTACTCTTGGATGGGTATCAGAAGTTAATAGAATGTTAGCATTATTGGATATCATATGTGAAGAACTTACATTTTAGGAAAGAACCTTGTGTTTTGATTTGCAAGTGCGTGGCTAGTGGCATTGAAATTCCTGGGTTTGGAGGCTTTTGAGGTTCAAGTTTTGTTATGCGGCTGGTAATTCTACATAGGTGCTTCAGTAAGATTGGGTGTGAGTGATGTATCAGCCATTCTGGTAGCGTAGTTGAGATCGGGTATGGAAACTATGGTATTCCTGAGGTTGGGGGCTAGATGTCCTCATATGCGGACTATATCTTATTTGCGGATTGTGAAGAAATATTGAGAATGGGATAACTAATGGCATAAATTGTCGGTAGGTTGATATGGACTTGTGGAGGGATATTTACCTATTTGGGAATGATCAAGATTTGGGTTGGGGTTTATATGAAAACTCAACCAGAATATGTATTTTATATCGGGTCAAGTTTGGGTGCTCTTGTGAGATTGTTATCACGACTATGTTACCGGGAAGAATGGATATTATTTATGCCCCTGGTCTATGTTATATGCTAATATCTTATGTTGTGTTGGGTTGAAAGGTTCTGTGATTATTCTCTACGTGTGTTGTAATTCCGCTCAGGCCTTATGGCGATTTGGGCAAGATAGCCCTCATGATGTTGATTTGCTCATTGCACCTTATTTGTGCTTTCTTTCTTCGATGTTTATTATTTCTATTCATTTTCCCACAGTTATACTTGTGCACTCTGTTGTGCTTAACATCAGTATTCATGTGATCAGTGAAATCGAGCACTTTGGCTTGATGAGTATTTGGGAGCGAGCTGCATGCCACATCAGATGTTATGTGGGATACCCTTTCCTTGTTTTTATATTGTGATTTGTTTTCCCTCTGTGGGATAAGTTGATGAAACTATACTTTGTCATTATATCTGTTGTACTTTTTAGATAATCCTCGTACCTTGATTTCCTTCTATTTTCCTACATGTTTGGGTTATTGCTTATTGGGTGTACGGACCGTGTTATGTGAGAATCTGTGTGCTTGTTGTGTCGTCGACATCCAAATTGTTATTGGGCAGCTATGATTGTTAGAAGGTATTTCAGCGGGCATGTAAATTATATGGAACAACATGTTATTATGCTCTAGGTTGAAATTGTGGCTCGATTCAGCTTATTCAGGTTTGTACAGCGTGATGATGCGAGACTCGGATCTTAGGATCTGTTTCAGATGTTGAGGGTTGAGTTTTGTCTTAAGTTATGGACTAAGGATGAAGTGAGGCCTTCAGTTAAGTTGCGTTGTCGGGCCTATAGAGGTTTGGGTGATGGGGGATCACCCCCGGGTGTATGCATGGTGAGCTCATGCAGTGGTTTAATGGCTTTGGCACGACTCCTGGCACGTTCGAGGACGAACGTATGTTTAAGTTGGGGAGGATGTAACGACCCGGCCGGCCTTTTCGATAATTTAAGATCCATTCAGTGGCGTAAGGTCTTTAATAGCTTCATATTATGTGTATCGACTTGCGTGCATGGTTGAATATAGTTGCTGGATGATTCGGAGTCAAATTGGAAGAAGGAATCTAGTTTTTGAAGCTTAAGCGGTGAGAATTTGACTTTTTGTGTAAGCGACTCTGGAATGAGTTTTGGATGATGTAAGTAGCTTCATATGGTATTTTGGACTTAGGCGTGCGTCCGGATTTAGATTTGGAGGTCCGTAGAGTAATTTGAGCCAATTCGGCGAAAGTTGGAAAAGTTCAAGTTTGGAAAATGGAAAAGCATAACCCATAGTTGACATTTGTGATATCGGGGTCTGAATGTGATTCTGAGAGTTGGAAGTGCTCATTCTTGTCATTTAGAATGCGTCAGCAAAATTTGGCGTCATTTCGGGTTGGTTTGATTGGTTTCGGCACGAGTTTTCAAAGTTGGAAAATTTGGAAGTTCATAGTTTGATTCATGGAGAGATTTGCATTTTCGGCGTTGTTTGATATGATTTAAGACTCCGAGCGAGTCCATGTTTTGTTATAGAACTTGTTTGTATGGTTAGAGGGGGTCCCGGGGGTCTCGGGTGTGTTTCGGATGGGCTACGGACAATTTTTCTCCTATTTTGAACTGATGTTACCTATCACCTGGTTTTCTTCTTCGCATTCGCTTCTACTCCTCCGCGTTCGGGAAGAGTAATTTTGGAGGAAGAATTAATTGTTCATCGCGTTCGCAAGACCTCGTTCGCAATCGCGAAAGTCTGCTTTCTGCTTCTTCGCATTCGCATCTCCTCCCTCGTGTTCGCATAGTGGAAATCAGGAGCTAGGGGTTGTTGGATATTTCTTCTTCGCGTTCGCGTTATTCATCTCGCATTCGCATAAGCTCCTGTCCATTTTTCATCGCGTTCGCATCCCTTCACTCGCGTTCGCGAAGGGTCTTCTTGTCAGTCGCATTCTATTCTTCTTCGCGAACGCGACCCTGTCTTTGCATTCGAGATGCATAGTCATCTGGGCAGAATATAAGAACTTAATTTCGAGGGTTAGCCATTTTTATCATTTTGGGAGTTGTAGACCTCGGATTTTGGAGATTTTTTGTGTGTTTTTCAAGCAAATTATTGGGGTAAGTGTTCTCTACCCGAATCTTATCATATTTCATGAATCCATCGCTATTTTCATCATCTAATTAGTGAATTTAGTTGGGGAATTTGGGGAAAATTTGTGAAATATTTCAAAATGTAAAATCATGATTTGAAGGACGAATTGATATTAGAATTTGATAATTTTGGTATTGCTAAACTCGTATCAGAATGGGTGTTCAATTTTTATAAATTTTGTCGGGTTCTGAAATGCGGACCGGGGAATTGACTTTTGTTGACATTTTGTAAATTATATAAGGAGCATAGCTTTGTTGATTGAAATTATTTTCTCTTACATCATTTGATGTAATTAAGTTTTTTTTTTTTTTTTTGCTAGATTGGGTTGGGCATTGGTGAATTGGTAAAGGAAAAGCTAAATTGAGTATTAAATTGGCCGAATTGAGGTAAGTATCTTGTCTAACTTTGTGTGGGGAAAACCACCCCTTAGGAATTGAGTTAATTGTGTTATCTTGTTATGTGAAAGACGTGTACACAAGGTGACGAGTGGGTACACAGTCTGTATGTGGTATTGACTGATTTAGATTGTCTAGTCTCTTCCCATGCTTTTGATTAAATTGTCATAATGTGTGGTATCACGTTGTTAGACTACTCCTGCATGCTCTATATAATGTGGTTAGTCCTTAGTTGCCTCTTATTTGATGTTTGGTCCTTATATGCCTTGGTTGTAGTCATTTCCTTCTGTATTATCTTGTTACCTCTTAACTGCTGAGTTATTCTATGACTATGTGCATATCTGCTACGTATCCAAGTTGTTGTGAATACCTGCGTAGTTATCACGTGCCTTACATGTCTTATTTTCTTGTAAAGGTTGTTGTATTCCTTTAATTTTTACGAGGTTCCCTTATTGTCGTGTACTCATACTCTTGGTTGTAGAAATTCTTATAATTGAGTGGTTGAATTATTGTTGTTGATTTATATTATTGTACGGGGGATCGGATTGCACGCCGCACTAGGTGAAATAAGGGAGGATATTCATATTGTAATATTGTTTATTATACGGTGGGATCGGGTTGTACGCCGCAATAGGTAAAATAAAGGTGGATTATTATGGTGAAATAAGGGTGAAATACGATATTGATAGTATACGGTGGGATCGGGTTGCGGCCCGCAACATATTATGTTTATTGTTATGATATTGATGCTTATTTTACGGTTATATTAGGTTGCACGCCGCAACAGTTGAAATAAAGGTGAATTTTTATGGTAAAATAAGGGTGAATTATGATATTGATATTATATGGTGGGATTGGGGTTGCACGCTGCAACATAGTTGTATATTTGGTATTCCTTGTTTTTATATATTATCTTCAGTGCCGTCGTATGAAATTATGAGAATTTGTATTCTCCGATTTTTACTGTCTTTTGTGAATTTAGTCATTATATTTCACATTACTGCTTTGCCGTCATTTCCTGAGCTCTTTTCCTAGCACTATTATTCTGGTGAATTGGTTTTCAAAGTGCATTTTCTACATTGAATCATTACCTCCTGCTCTGATGAGTCGTTAATAATATAGTGTTTTAAGATGAAAGAACTAATATCATGCTACTTTGTGTGACTTAAAGTTAGGATTCGTTGTATATTTCAATATCTATTATTTTTAATAATTGTTATATTTTATTTCAATTGTTTCCCCTGTTTAATCTTCTTAATCCGTCAGGTTTTTATTTTACTTTCAAAGGAATTGTTGTTACGTTTTAATTTGATATATTCTATATTGAGGTTCACGCTTGGTGAGGTTAGAGACTTCAAGATGTACCTGCTGGACGTTCGCAGGCTCCGGAGTCACCTTCTATTGTATTTAATTCCATTATTTCCTTTTATTCCGGAACAGTGATGTAATTTTTTTTATGTATAACTGCTCCTAGAAAAGTTTATGACTTGTACTACCGGTTTTGGGAATTATAGTTTTATAGAGAATTCAATTTCTACAGTTGTTAGACGCTATTCATTATTGATACTCGATATATATTAGGCTTACCTAGTCCCTAAGACTAGGTGACATCACGATACCCAACCGGGAAAGGGGGGGGAGGAATTGGGTCATAGCAATAAAATTTATCGATATTATATTTTTAAATATTGCGTGATATTATATATATATATATATATATATTATTTATTTGTTAAAAAATAGTACATTTATGTACCTTTTAGTTTTAATTTTTTTTGTTGACATACTTTAATAACCGCAACAACAATATAGCATATTTAAAATTACAAAATATAATTTCGATATATAACAAAAGATTTTCATTGTATTTAATCAAACACAATAATATAAAATCACATGTGAACTATTATTGTATGCTGGAATATTTCGTCTTTGCTCTATGTGGGGACTCTAATGTCTGTGTCTAAGATATATACAAATCACTATTGTTCATTTCATGTTTGATCATATAATAATTTTGTTCATTGCTTGTGTACATAAGTTCCTGTGTCGCGCGAACATGCACTCGATGCTTTCTTTATTTGTATGCCTGTCTATTCTCGTTGGCCAATATCCAATCTTGAACTTATACCATTTGAATCTGAATTCCGTTACGGTTTTGCTTTCTTCACCAATATAGCCAACGCGGTTTGACGAATATATGACCAAAAATAATAATTTGGGGCCCAAAGTTTATGCTCGCTTCGTTCTATTTTATGTAACACAGTTCGATGTACAATAGTGAAATTGATTAATTTTTTGGGTGAATTTAACTATTAATTTTTTATTTATTTTTAAAAGATTACGTATTAAAAATTACGTAAAATGTACTTAGAAGTTACAACCGTTATCAATTTTAAATCTTTAAAAAGTATATACAAAAATATAATTAATATTTTTCTTGGACACTCCAAATAGCAATTGTGTTACATAAAATAAAATAGATGGATTATACTATATCAGGGTCTCAGCCTTTTTTTGTTGCCGTATTTATACAACAAATATTTGATTAAGTATAGAGTTTTTAAAAAGTTTATCTCCGTAGCTGTAATAATATGCTATTATACAGTTAAAAATTTTGTAGATATAAAATGCGTAATTTATTTTTAAACTAATTAAAAAGCAAAAGTGTCTTATACAAAATGGGACAAACTGAAGAATAATTCAAAATTGAAACGATACAAGTCCTCTGCAGGTGGTTAGTGGGCATTGATGATGTTATCAGTGTCCATTGACGGTCCCAATTTAATTTCTTTTTATGTCCTGTTATACTTTTTTTAATATAATCTTGATGCTCATGTTGTAAATTCTTGAACAGCTTTTCCTATTCCATGTTTAATTATTACCTATTGTATTGTCACGACTTGAAATCCACTAGTTGTGATGGTACCTAACCCATTCCGTTAGGTAAACTAATAATTATCGATCCAATTCCACTAACATTAAAAAGATAATTAAACAAAAGGAATCATCTAAATCTTATACATTCCCTAAGTACTAGTAGTACAAATCATGAGCTTCTAAGAATAGAGTTTACAAAGTGAAAAGGAAATAAATACAGTCTTTTTGAAAAGTAAATAAACAGCACAATTTAATCTAAGGCTAAACCGAACAACAGAGGCAGCTACAACATGGACCCGGTACATCTTCAAATCCAGCAACCCTCGAGCACAGCAACAACTGCAGCCAACATCTGCACACAATGTGCAGAAGTGTAGTATCAGTACAACCGACCCCATGTACTGAGTACGTAATAAACCTAACATTAGGTTGAAAGTAATGAAAAGTAATGACGAGCTATCACAAAGTCGGATCCAATACCGGTATTCTACAACAATCCATAACAACATGATACAAGTAATAAAGGGGTATCTCAAAAGTAAAAGGGCTCAACCAGTTCACTGTTTCAGAAAATAGGCATGCTTTTCAAATATTTTTGTGAAACTCAGTTCTTTTGCCAAAAATTCCAGAAATACAGGTAAGTTTTAAAACTTTGATTTTTCTAAATATCCTTTCAACAATAAGTAAGAAGTTTCATTTTCTTTCCAAATCTCAAGTACAAAAACACTTTTATATACTCATATACCAATGTGTGTAAAAAGTCATGAATGGCGTGATACTGTATAACATGAGCAAAATGCATTTCTATGCATGTATGTCAATTGTGCATATCAAAAGCGATGCAACTCAGTGATAAAACCATATGCAAGCTCTCAGAGTATCAATTCACTCAGTCCTCCCAGTCACTCATATAAAGCCCCTCGGGCAAACATCACTCATAAACAGCCCCTCGGGCAATCATCACTCATATACAGCTCCTCGGAAAATCATCACTCAGTAGGTACCTGCGCTCACTAGGGGTGTGTACAAACATCGGAGGGGCTCCTTCAACCCAAGCGCTATATCAGTCCAATCATGGCATAAATCAATTAGGCCCTTGGCCTATACCAAACATGTTGCGGCGTGCAGGGCGCTCCCAAAAATAAACATGTTGCGGCGTGCATCTGATATTTAGCTTACAGTGTATATATTTCTATGTATATCGCCTCATATTTTACCTTTTTGTCGTGAGTTTTAGATGTTAAATATGATTATTTTATATTAATTTAAAGTTTTTTTATGTTTAGGAATAATTCGGGATCAATCGGGGGCGAAACGCGCGAAATTTGAGCCAAAACGGACGAAAACGCAAAAACCGGGCAAGTTGGAAATTTTGGGCGCCACAGGCAGCGCCCAGCCCTATCTGTGGCGCTGGAGGCAGTACACTAAATTGGGGCAGCGCCCTGGTGGGCGCCCGGCGCTAGCCAGGGCGCGGTGACGAGTTTTGTGTCCTATTTTGCCAAGGACACGGTTATTTCGGCCCTAAACCTACCCAACACGTATAAAAGCAAGTCTAAGCTTATTTTTGAGGGGATCTAACATATTTTGAAGGGGAATTCACGTGGAGGAACATACACCACGCTTGAAGGAGGCTTCTACCTAGTTTTTCTTCTCTTCTCTTCCTTTAATTTCATAGTTTATTAGTTCTAGAGTTTTGGGCGCTACATGAACGTTTTAGTTTGAAGCTTGAATTGTTCTTATTGTTTTATCAAATTGGTTGATTTATTCAATCTTACACTTAATTATTTGATTGCTTGATCACCAATTGAATACTACCTACGAATCTAGGATTGAACTCGAGAGAGGGAATTCTAGATTGCATATAAGATTGGGTAGAGCAAGATCTTAACCCTTCAGGGGAGCGAATTTGCGGTTAGGATATGAATATACCTAATCGCCTTGCTTGGTTATTATACGGGAATTATTAATGCGTTCGTTTTAATAATAATTTCATAGGAATATAGGCGTTAGGTTAGCTTGAGTAGGCGAGTTGTACTTCGGGAGAAGGGTACGAGCAATATTAACCTCGTCAATCAATAAACTAGATAAACTAATTAGACAATTTAGGTGGAAAACTCAATGGGATTGTTAGCCAACCCATAACTCTAGAATATCGTCTCTCATTGAATTCGTCTCTAAAATTTCGCCAACTTATTTCTTTAATCTCTTAATTTGTTACTCTAGATTGATTTTAGTTAAATATTCATACTAAAGGAATCGCTTAAATATATTAGTTGTTTGGGTTTAGTTTAGTTGATAGTTAATCACAAATCTTGTGGGTACGATATCTGGACTTACAATCCTATATTACTTGTCGACCACGTATACTTGCGTGTGCGTTTGGGACCAACAAGTTTTTGGCGCCGTTGCCGGGCACTTAGAAATTAACTATTCTACTAGATTGAATTTTTACTTTTGTCTATTTAAGTTTTTATTTTTTTTTATTTTTTATTTTTATCTTAGTTTAATACTTTATTATCTTTCTTGACATGAAATCTTGGAATGATAATTGGTCGAATAGTGGTTATTCTTATTATGACGATCCTTGTCCATATTGTGGAGGACCACACATGCGGCAATATTGTCCATCTCAATCTAATGTGTGGAATTTCTGTAATGTGTGTGGTTGTCAAGGTGGCCATTAGGATGGTTGTCCTAATTCTTATTATCCTTCTCAGAGCTTTTATTGTAATATTTCTAATAATGTTAATGAGTTTGATAGGAGCAAGGAAGTGGAGGATATGGAAAGCGTGGCTCATATTATGGACTTGATGAGACAAGTAGCGGAGCAACAGAACATGATAGCCGAGCAACAGGTTCTTGATGCCTTAGCTATCAAAAGACTCCAGGCTAGAGTTGATGAATTAATGGCCCATTTCCAAGAAGAACCTCAACTCGACGAAGAGAGCGAGTTCCCACCAGAAGATAATTTTGAAGAAGCAGATATAATGAGTCAATCTTGGCTAGAGGAACAAGCTCCACTAATAAAATCTCATGAGTTTCTTCGTGATGGTCTTTCAAATATGATAGAGCAACTGATACAAGGAAGAGCAGAGCTCAGGCAAGATATAGACCAATTTGGCTCAGATATCCATNGTTGAGGTGTCTGATGCCCTACCATCAATATTTGTGGATACTGGCCAGCTTGTGGAGCGGAAAGAGGAAATCCAAATATTCGGCCAAAGTATTAATGATGTCAAGGTTGATGAAGATTATAAAATAGAGGATGTCAACAATAATGCAGTTTTTGAGTTGGAGCATATTGGACCTCATTCTAAACACTTTTCAACATTGTGTTTGGTTGGTGACATGGGAATTGATCCAGTCAAGCATATAGAGGAGTCAATGGATCAGGAAAAAAGTGTTTATATTCTAAAATTTGTGATGCCAAGGAGACAAAATGACATCCCTCACCTAAGGGCCAAGAAGTGCAAGATTCGATACCTACTGTTTGGTTCCTTCATTTTTACACCACCACCCCATGAACGTGACAGAAAAATTGATGCAAAATTGGGGACGCAATTCATATCCTCAAACTGGAAGGAAAAGTGGTGAAGTAGCAGAGTCGTGCCATGACTATAAATAAGCCGCTTGTTGGGAGGCAACCCAGCCAGTATATCTTTTCATTAATTTTTTTTGTCGAGTTTTGTGTTGTTTTTATTTTGCAGAGAAGGGGAAGTCTGAGTACCCAAAAGTTGAAGCTGAGGGGCATGTTTGAGCTTAAGTGTGGGGTCGTTCCGACTCTAAAGATTGAGAATCATGTCCGAGCTAGGCCCGAAAGGTACTCAGGGAGTATTTCTCACCCTTGTTTTAATGTTTTTCTTTGTGATCATGCATCGAGGACTATGCATAACATAAGTGTGGGGTGGGGAAACTACTTTCTGAGGTGTAATTGTATAAAATTATTGTTTTCTTTTAGAAGAATCTCGGACTTTTCCCAACGATGGATCTGTTGGACAATTTTCTTGAGGGATAAAGTCTGACTTAAAAACGCCAAAAAGATTTTTTTTTAATTTTTTTTAGGATAGTTAGGTAATATCCCTTGGTTTTCCTTTGGGCACTAGTTCTTTTGCAAGGGTGTAACTTGAACCGGGCAACTTTAAATTATTTTTTTTTGAGTAGTTAGGAAGAAACTGAGTAAATTAGAAATACCCTATGACATGTTTGATGTCGGCATATTAGGTTATGACATACATTCTGCTTTCCCTTATATTTGGTTTGACATGTGATGCCTGAGTAAAAATAAATAGCCTATTTTGTGAC
>ML353862.1:1592-42007 GCA_005239505.1 Nicotiana paniculata | reverse complement strand
ATATTGCTTAATTCTCTCAATTTTGTGTGCTTGCTTGACTTGAGAGTTGAATGAAACCGTTGTGATTGAGTCATGTGCAATGTGTGAGTGAGGTTTAGTGACTTTCTATGTTATCCTGTGTAGTCTAGAACTTGCCCCGTGTGTTAATCGAAGTAAAATTGTAGGTTATGCTAATCTAGGAGATGACGTAGGCATTTCCTTGCTTGATTATGGATGTTCTTGTCACATGAAAATTAGAAATTTCCATTTCTAGCCCCTTTGAGCCGTTAGACCTTTTCTTTGGTACCCACATTACAAGCCGTACCCCTATTTTGTTCTTAAATTGATATTTTCGCACCTTTTACTCCTAAGGCACTTAGTCGCTAAAAGAAGTAAGGTGAGATATTGGGGAGTATCTTTTGAGTGGAGCCATGGAAAGGCCCATTGGTGCACTAAAAATTGTATTCAAAAGTCACTACCCATTGAATCTTCATGTATGGAGTGTGTGTGGGAAACTTAATGCATCGTGATCGCGAAGAAGAAAAACAATCCTCCTGAATAATGCCTTACGTGATCGCATAAGTCCTCTCGCGATCGCGTTATGCACAACCAACCGAACTACGCGTTCGCGAAACGAACCTCGCGAACGCGAAGAGATAACCAACACTGCCTCAACTCAAACCCAAACACAATGCGAACGCCGACCATCACTTGCGAATGTGAAGAAGAAGAATTATCCTGCTCCACTTTCCCTTACGCGATCGCACACTAAGTCCGCGATCGCGATGAAGAAATGCAACACCATATATCAACAGAACACAGCAGTGAAAAATGGAGAAATGATCTGAAATCAATCCGAAACACGCCCGAGCCCCTCAGGATCCCGTCCAAACATACCAAAAAGTCCCATAACATAACACGGACTTAATCGAGGCCTCAAAACACGCATAACAACATCGAAATGAAGAATTCACACCTCAATTCAAAATCATTGAACTTTGAAACTTCAACTTCCACAACCGATGCCGAAACCTATCAAATCACGTCTGACTGACCCAAAATTTTGCACACAAGTCACATTTGACATTATGGACCTGCTCCTATTTCCAAAATCGTAATCCGACCCCGATATCAAAAAATCCACTCCTGGTCAATCTTTCGAAAATTCCAACTTTCACCATTTCAAGCCAAACTTTACTACAGACCTTCAAATCACAATTCGGACGCGCTCCTAAGTCCAGAATCACCCAACGGAGCTAACGGAACCATTAGAAATCCAATCCGATGTCAATTACTCAATAGTCAAAACTTGGTCAAACCTTTCAAATTTAAAACTTCTAGTTGAGAACCATTCTTCCAGATCAATTCTGATTAACCTGAAAACCAAAATTGATGATTCACATAAGTCATAATAAATCATTTGGAGCTACTCATGCCCTCAAACAACCAAGCAAAGTGCAATTGCTCAAAACAACCGATCGGGTCGTTACATCCTCCCCCACTTAAACATATGTTCGTCCTCGAACGTGCCTAGAGTTGTTCCAAAATCCATCACAATGTTGTATAACCTTACCATGCACATACCCGGGTGATCCCACGTCACCCTATCCCATATAGATCTGATAACACCACATAACTGAAATTTCTTCATCCAACCTAGCCCATAGACCTTAGAATCCAATTTCTACATCCGATATTTTTATAAGATCAGAATCTCGCTTCAACACATTGTATAAGTCTAAACAAACTGTATCAAGCCATAGTCATAATCCAAGTTGAAATCACATGATATACCACATAACTCAAACACTCATAGCAATAATTTCTAATCACAGTAGCTGCTCAAACAACCCAATGTCGGTAATACACTTCTTATCGAACAAAGCCTCATTCTAACACCTTCATATACTGCCAATGATGAAAGAAACACACAGAAACTCATAACCATTCATCAGATCAACAAGTTGTGGAACTCCCTCTCCTTTGATAGGAACAATAACAAATTTCTAAGCCGATCAGCGTCAATATCCTTCCAAATATACCACAATCAGATCCGATAACACCCATTCTAGGCCCGATGACCTCATCACATCCAACACGACCATTCTAGTGGCATGACACATCAATACAATCTAAAGCCACGACTTGTGCAGTCCGTGCACAAATAAGCAACATTCCAAATGTGCTCAAATCATGAAAAATGACTCAAACGAGAGAACTGTCCCGCAAGCTTAACAAGTATTGCCACAATGAAATACTGAAAATCCATTACACCTCGTAGGACCATCACACGAATCTAACACAAAGGTTCATACCTCAACATAATTTTGCTGCAATACGTGCCCCATACAAACACTGATCCATGGCATAAACCTCAAGCCATCCTACTCAAAATCAATAACCACGCACAATTCAACATCAAGTACTCAAAGTGCATTACCATAACCATAAAGAGGCAAATGACACAGGGCCATAGAAACCCTGAAAGAACATAACCAATACGCCATCAATCATGCAATACCCAAGTACTCGTCTCGCTCAAATTTTTTCATAAGGCCCCAATAGAACCGCACCATGTATGCTTATAACCCATAATTCACAACTCCTCGTAGCATAGAAGAGTAACTCACATATCATTTCAGAACACGAATAAGCTTAAAAACAACAGAATTGCACATCCCTCAACAAGAGCAGTATGGAGCCCACCAATCTAACTCGATGTAGAATACACATCCTAATTGGGCCTACCAATGGACCCCAAATCAGCTCTAGTCACCCACAAATAGATAAATAACCCCTTGATGTTCCACAATGATTGAATCATAACACATACTATCATCTGGCTAGCTTTGGCCATGACTTCACAGTCCACAACCATGATAAGTTCTGCTCCTAAGAACTCCCAATTCCAAATCCATAGAACACACGAATCACCATATCTGATCCCATCTCCACCACCCAAATGTCTAACACATCTCTCATAAATGATAATCCCACGAGGAATACTTCTATAATTCTTCCGTACCACATAGCAAAATTTGAATATCGGCAGTCGATCAATCATGAGTGCCGCAATACCAATGAAGTATCCATATATCAAAACACCTTGCCCCTTCTAAAATATATACTTTCATCAAGCCATAGCAAATAGTAATATCATTCACCTAGTCGTCTAAAACCTTCCATAATGCCTAAGAAAACATCGTGACCTTGCTCATGCAAATCTCAATCCCATACAACACACTGCATATAACATGCCATCGTATGAAAAGTACAAAAATCTGATAACCCACTCCAAATCATAGTAAACTACATACTCAACCAGTTAGAAACTTTCCATTTGATCTCATCCAGGAGAAAATCCCTATTCGCAACATGTTCCATACACCGGAAGGAAATATACACCTCGAACCATGGTAGTAACCATTAAAACCTCTTCGAAACTCATTTGCACATACTCAAGCCATGGGAACTAAATATCTCTATCTCGACCAAGCCACGCAGGCTGCCAAAACCCTAGAGCATTGCCACGAAGCACTTGTAGAAACCCACCATATCATAAGCATCCAAAGAACCGATTATATCCATTATTGTCTGATCTAACCTACTAACAAGCTATCTTAATTCTCCGAGTGCTTCCCGAATTTCCTTTTAAATTGATACGTCTCTTTTCTAGAACACTACGATCCTTAACCAAACGTGCCCCACAAACTTTAGCATGGAACGACACCGCCCTAAGGCTCATAAGCCGTTGACTTCCCACTTAAGCACCCCAAACGTACCACAACTAAGATATCCTCCATTATAAATCTCAGTTTCTAGCCAAATACACATCCTGAAGATTCCCAATTGTTACATATAAATCTTGAATCCATTAGAACTATTCTCAAGAGTCATCCACTCTACTCAAATCTCAAATAAACTGACTGAACGACATGTGCCCCATTTGCACACCAACACCCTAAGAAGTAATTCATGTTTCTAAGTAACCGAGTGAATTCCTTATTCCATGCACACTACATTACTCAACCTCGCGAACGCATAAAGTAGAAATCCATATTACCCAAAAAATTCCATCGTTATCGCGTACCTAGTGACACAATCGCATAGAAGAAAACCAAAGCTGGACACCATCAATTCTTCAGCAGTCTTCTAAGACCAGTTTTAGCCCCGTTAGCCATCCAAAATCCACCTGAGGCCCCCGAGACCTTAACAAAATATACCAACAAGCCCTAGAACATCATATGAACTTAGTCGAACCTTCAAATCACATCAAACAACGCTAAAACACGAATTTTGCATTGATTCAATCCTAATGAGCTATAAAACTTCTAACTTCTACATCTGATGTTGAAACCTATCAAATCAAGTCCGATTGACCTCAAATTTTTCACACAAGTCATAATTGACATTATGGACCTACTCCAACTTCCGGAATTAGAATCTAACCCCGATATCAAAAATTCCACTCCGGTCAAACTTTCCAAAAATCATCCACTTCCTAACTTTCGCCAACTACTACTGAGATGACCTATGCACCTCCAAATCAATATTCGTACATGCTCAAAAGACCAAAATCACCATATGGAGATATTGGAACCATCGAAACTCCATTTCGGGGTTGTCTTCACACAATTCAACCTACGGTCAACTCTTACAATGTAAACTTCAAACTTAGGGACTATGTGTCCCATTCCACTCTGAATCTCTCCCAAACCCGACAATGAGAACCCCGTCAAGTCAAGTAACCACAAAATGAAAAAAAGGATCAATAAATAGGGGATCGGGGCTAATACTCTCAAAATAACTGGCCGAGACGTTACAATATCAGTCTCTAACTTTTGTGCCATACTGAATCTAAGACCATAACTAAGCCCCTTAATAAATCTACGGACTCGCTCTCTGAATTTAGATACCAAAGCAGGTGCATGGCGGGATAACTCACTAAACCTCATTGCATACTCTGACACCATCATACTCCCCTTGCGTAACTGCTCAAACTCTAGGCATCATGCATCTAGAGGGTCTGTAAGACGAACTACCTAAAAAATATATTTAAAAAGTGAGACCAAGTAGAGCTACATCAGCTGGCCCACCCTCCTCATAAACCAGTCACCGCCTATGTGCCGACCCCGTCAGTTGAATGTAATAAAGTTGACTCCTCTCACCTCCACAAGGCCGAATGGTGCGGAGAATATGGTGGCACTGATATAGAAAACACTATGAATCCTCAAAAACTATGCCACTGAATGTAGGAGGGTCATACTTCTTGAACCACTCAAGACTCTTTTACCCCTCCCTTGATGCCAGTGGTGTAGACTCAGGCTGAACTGCGGAAATGGGTTATACTAGCATAACACCTGGAACCTTATCAACAAGGGCCTGCTTTGGAGTACGAGTGTCGGGATTCTGAGCTCCTCCCCCAGTCTGAGAAGTAGCTGGTGATATTGGATCAATCCTGCCTGAGCCAAAGTACTGAACATGCTCAGGAAATGTTCCAAAGTCTCCTGGAGTCCAGGCGTAGTAACTGGCACCTCGGGTGCCTGTTGTCGCGCCCCGTTTTTTTCTCGCGAAATCTGGTTTCGACATTTCTGAGACAACTCCCATCCTTTTAGGATTGGATATAGGATTTGAAGAGTCACCACCTAACGGGTTAAGGTGCATTAGGGAACCTACAGTAATTAACTCATGAAACTAGTTTGCATCACCAGAGATCGGGTAAAGTCTCGAAATTACCTTGAGGGGAAGGTGTTAGGCACCCCTCGAGATCCACAATGGTAGGTCCCAGCTGAAATTAATTAAGAGAATTAGTCTTTAAAGGAAAATAAAGCAATTTAGACAACTATTATTTTAAAACAGGAATTAAAGGGGTCCTAAATTTTTTATCATATAGGATCATTTCCATGCAATACTTGGTAACTTTCCCTAGGTTGGGGTGCTACACATAGCATTAGCGCACAGGTCATCATCTCCTTTACTACCCAATTACTATCTTTTAGTTGTTACTTAAGCGTTCTAGTAGCTTCTAACTCGTGCCTTATGTGTGCACTATACGTCCCTTTCCTATGGTCCTGGAGGTGTTTAGGACCTCTACTTAAGATGGTTCTAGACTGACCTAGGTTGCTTAAAATGAGAAAAATCTAGGTGACAAACAAAATTCAAATAGGACTGTCACAGAAAAACAACTAAAGGCTCATGTTAACCTCCACAAATAATCAACAAATGCACGCAGTTCAATCAGTAAATTTCTTTAATTTAGGATCCTATAGGCAGGATATTTAGGTGAGCAGAAACATAATGTAGAGAAGTATTTTGTTTAAGGCGAGCATCGGGACCTATCAATTTGCCTACTGATTTTGATTAAGTTCTGAACTTGGGCAAATTTCAAGTAGCAAGAGATCACGGTTTTAGACCCAGAATTCTTAATAAACCTACAAGCTTGCCTAAGTGATAACCATAATAGAATCCTATAGGCATGATATCTACAACTGTTAATTATAGACCTATAAAAACGAGTTACTGATTTTAACAAATAGGTTTTTATCTCTTTAGATCCTATAGACATTCTTTCTACTTTTGCAGAATTAGTTAAATCCCATAGACATGATTTCTAAGTGTTGAAACTGATTACAAGCATGATTTCTAAACTTACGATTGATTTACCCTATAGGCATGATATCTATTAGTTTAAATCCTATAGACATGATTTCTAGGTTTTGAAACTGATTCTTTTTATCCCTGTAGGCATGGTATCTAAGTTGAAACTGATTTTTATTTCCTATAGGCATGATATCTATTAATCACATTGAGCAGAATTTTAAAGCAAATTGCCAGGAAAGTTTATTAGCTCAAACAAATAGAATCCTATATACATGACGACTAATGCACATTGAGATTGGAAATATGTGAAGATCCTAAGAACATGGATTCTAATGCAAAACTACCAAAAAGACCTATAGATAGTGTCTCTAATATGCATGATCACAAACAGTCAAGAAACATCCTATGGGCAGAATTTCTAAACGATTAGTAACACTCACACAATCAACACAGTAACCCTATAGACAAGATTTCTATCCGAGTTTTACACAAAGACATATACCCTCCCCCCCACCACCACCACCACCAGCTTTTACTAATAACCCCAGATCTGTTATTACAGAGATTATTACATTATTATAATCCAATATGAATGAATTGCATAATACTATCCATTACACTATAGAAAGCCTTAGCAGGCCCAATATTAACATGGAAACCAGGCCTTCAAGCAAAGCAAGTCTGAATCATAATGGGATCCATCCATGGCACATAAAATTAGGTTTCTAATGTGTCAAAGTTCCCAAGGGCTTCAGGGACTCCGGACAATGCTCACACTAGAACCTCGCTTAGAAAACAGTTCATAAAAGATTGGAAGACCAGCCTCAATGTGTTAGAGTTCGGAGGAGTCTCAAGGACCCTAGGCAGTGCTCACATTGGGGGTGATAGGAACCTAAATAACTAAGAGTAGCAATTTGAAAATCAGTATATAGAGGGTAAGGGGGACAATTTTAGAAAACAATTTTATTTTTAGAAGAAAATAAGTTCAGATTACATGGTAGCAAACAGAGCTGGGCCAAGAAATAAACAGAGCACATGGTCTAAACAGATTAGTACTTATTCAACAAAGTACTCATATCAGTATTCAAAGTGATTCACAAAGAGCAAGGTCGCTTAAATTAACAGACAAAATTGGCTACACATGATTGCAGGGCAGGGAACATACAACTGATTATACAAAGTTTTACATTATTAAAGATAACCTAATTAGCTTTGTCACTAAGTGAAATCATATAGGTATGTATTAAACAGAAAACATGCTGAAGTTTGAAATAACTAACCAAACAAACACATAGAACATGATAGGGTAGTAGGAAAGAGAGCATACTAGTTTCAGAGAGAGGTAAACAAGCATCATAGATCAGGCAGAAGCACGCTAAGGTTGAAATAAACATGCAGAACAGAACAAGGTAACAAGAATTAAGATATAGCAGTTGAGAAAGAAAGAAACAAGAGTCATGTATCAAACAAAAGCAGGTTGAGGTTGAAACAAACTAATCATATAACATATAGAATAGAAATAGGTTAACAGAAGTTAACACATACCAGTTAGGAAGAAAGTAAACAGGAATGTAATGACAGTTTGGATCCAAAGAGTTTAGCCTGGCTTCCAGCCGGCTAAACAATGCAGAAACCAGAGTAGCAGCACAAAGAGAGTTTTTTTTAGGAATAACTGAGAGCCTATAAAGTTGTGAAGTGAAGAAAGTGTGAGAGGGAGTAAGTGTGAGTGTATGTCTGTAAACATGAGCTTGTGTGTTAAAACCATAATAGTGAAAGGTTTTTATAGCATATAATAGAGTAAAACCAAATAAGGTAAGGTATACAAAATCAATCAATCAATCAATTAGGGTTAACATGAGTAAATTAACAGTAAGTGTAACTTAAATTAAGGAGCATCTTTCACGGAATAAATCAGTAGACAAGATTGATGCTTATAAGGTAAGTAGTAAATCCATAGATCACTTATTGGTTGGTTCTAGTAATCAAAGCACAGAAATCAAGCTAGAAAGAGAATTAAGGCAAGTAGTACCAATTAGGAATCGCACATAAGGAAAGAATAGGTAAATATCTGTCAAGGGGATATCATTTGTAAAAAGAAAACACAATTTTTGAACCCTAATTAAGCAAGTAAATAAGTTAATCACTTTAATTGACAGAGCCACAATAAACGGGCAAAACATTATAACTATAAATCAAATAATGAAAAACGTTAAGGTGTAAAGACATAGAGATGAAACTCAAGTAAAAGACATCAGTCAAACAGTAAAGAAGAAAACCAAAGTTGAACATTTAAACGTTTTAAACATTTTTGCAGAAACCTCTTGAAAAATCGAAACCCTACCTTTTAGGGAAAAATGTAATCGGTTGAAAATAGTAGTAAAAATAGAAGAATCATAAAGGAAAAATATCAAACGAACTCAAATCGCTTCCGATATAAAGAGGTCTGAACTGATTTTGCCAGAAATAGTTAGGTTTATACAAAAAATAAATAGAGATGGAAATCCGGTTTAAACCAGAGATTTGAAGCCATAAAAACACAAAAAGTGATAATACTCACAGACATGGGGGTGAATACAGATAGATTAATCGAGAACATGAGAGATTTGAACCAAATCTAGCTCGAGCTTCTTGAGATTATCCTCAAGTAACATGAAAATCGAACAACCAGCAGAGATAGGAGGCCTGATAGGGCTTGAGATAGAAGAAAGAACCCATGAATCAAAGTGTTTTCAGTGACAGCGGGCTAGGATTAGAAGGAGGGTGAGAGAGAAGAGAGGACGGAAGGGGTTTCAAGGCGGCGAATTTGGAAAAGTAAGTAGGGTTTAGGTTGTTTGGTTAATTAAAAATGGAAATATTGTCCTGGACCGTTGATCTTCTTAGATCAACGACCAGGATTAAATCTTGGGTTGGGGCGAGTTATAATAATTGGGTTATTGGGTTTGGATTATGGGTATTGGGTAAGGTTAGGGTATTGGGTTGGGCTAGTTATTGGGCTAAGGTCCGAAAAAAAATTCATAAAAGAGGTTATAGGTTAAATACCCGTTTAGTTTAATAATTTATAAAAAGAGTTAATAACTGATGAAAATGTTATTTATGTATGAAAATGATTTAAAATAATTAATTAATATGATAAAATATAAAAAGTCATTTTTGTGTAAAAAATAAAGTAATTATGCACACATGGGCTATTATTGCAAAGTTATTGCAATTATAACCTGAAGATGTAAATATAATTATGCATAAAATAATTAAAGATTAATATAAATATAAATAATAAAAATTAAGCAATAAAATTATTATAGAATTATTTGTGATGCAATTAGTAATTATTTAGATAATAAAATGATGGAACAAATTAATTAAAAATCTTTTAAAATCACATAAAATTATGGAAAAATATTAATTGATGCGCATGCATTATTCTGAAAATACATATGCATTTTGAATATATATACAGGAAAAATTGGGTATGAACACTTGTCCCCAACCGAAGCTACTGGTGGATCCTCAGTTGATGCTCCGGCAGGTGCTAGCTAGGGCATGTGCGTCTCCTCAGCCTCGACCCCAGCCCTGTCCTCACGCGGCTCTAGTCGGGGGTGTGGGTGTCTGCTCAGCTGATCCGATAGTGTGTGTCCTCACTACCTGTGAGAGAATAGAAAGTCAAAGGTTTAGATTCCGAAATCAACAAATCTGCACAATAAGGAATGAAAGAAGTGGAATTTCCTAATAGTTCCGTAGCCTCTCTAAGATAAGTACAGACATTTCAGTACCAATCGACAAGATATTACTAAACTTGCGTATGACTCGTGGAACCTATGAACCTAGAGCTTTGATATCAACTTGTCACAGCCCCAAATCCCACCTTTAGTATCGTAATGAAACCTAATCTCTAAGCCTAACACACGCTGAGATTTAAAAAAATGAACAACTTAGCTTTTAAGGTAAACTAATAAATGGCATAATAAAGGTGAAACCGAACAATAGTCATACATCCCCAAAAATGGTATTACGGAGTGATAAGCTTCACTAATGGTGAACTAGGAATATCAATTACATCATTATTTTGATAAGAAAGTAAACAATAGTAAAGTAAAGCTTCAGAAAGATGACTCTGACACCTGCGAGCGTAATAGCAGGTATACCTTAAAGACTCCTCAGCAACTCAACACAGCTAGCTATGTCTGGCACGCTTCGAGGTACTTGGATCTACACAAAAATGCGTAGAAGCATAGTATGAGTACTCCATAAACGATATCAGTAAGTATCAAGACTAATCTTGGTGGAGTAGTGACGAAGTTCAAGTCAAGACACTCAGTAGACATAAAAGTAAAACATGTGCAGCATATAACTATGCACTAACAACAGGAAGAAAAATAATTAAATAATAAGGAGTAAACATATGATAAAACAACAAAAATAATTTTTCAAAAAAACAGTTAAAAACAAGTGAAATAAATTAAGGAAAACAATGACAGTTCGAATAATCAAGTCGTTCCAACACAGAATTTACAACAAGATGCATCCCAAGGTACCACACCTCATAAGCACAATTCACCAGCCACAAATCACGATTCTTCCTTATAACGTCGCGTAAGCCTTACATTTTAAAATATTTTTTAAGAAATAGCTTCATGCGCTTAAGCCCCCTTATCTCACTGTGTGCGATTCAAAAATGAAGTAATTTTTCTTGCTAGCAACACGCGTATAAACCCCCCATCTTACTGCATGCGCATCTCATCACAATACAATAATCAACTTTCACCACACGCACTCATATGCCACAAAATTTCCAAAATAACAATACCAATATCAGAATAATACCAAGCTCACATCTCAACAACAATGTGTACAAGAATTTCAACAACGATAAAAATGTAATGGTAAATAACTCCAAAATGAAAGATATTCCATGTAACAACAACTTCAATTAAAAGCATATTAATAATTTAAGAGTCTATGCTGGTCAAATTATACATATAAGCACGTGTAAACGCTCGTCACCTCATGTACACGTCTTCCACATAATTCAAATAGTGCAATTAAACCAATATACGGTGTAATTTTTCTCACACAAAGTTAGGCAAGATACTTACCTCAATTAAGCTAAATTAACACTCAAAAGTAGTCTTTCCTTTAAAATACGTCTCCGCACGGCTTAAATCTAACAAAAAGCGACTTAATATCCTCGAATTTTATAAGAAAAACCAATTCCAAGAATTCTCCATATTTACTACACCAACCTGCTATAATAATTCCATAAACACCTAGCGAAGTAGTTAAGTTCTTTACAAAATTTCCCAAAAGTCAACCCGGACTCTGCCTAGTAAAAACCTGAGTCCAAGGGTAAAGATTAGATCTCGACTACCCATAACCCCATGAGTTCATATATGTGTCTTATTTTCAAATTCGAGTCCAATTCGACTCTTAAATCTCAAATTTTCATTTTTAAAATATAGAAAAAATCTCCCAAAAGTTCTCTTAGATTTTCATGAATTCGATGTTAAATCTTATAAACAATCATGTAACGTAATTGAAATTGTATCGAAATCACTTTACCAATAGTTGTGTATGAAAGTTACTCATTAAAATTGCCTCCCACAGGTTCTAGGATTCTAAAATGTGATAAATGAAATTAAGTCTCGAAATCCCATTATTTTGTTTAGCTGCAGGTCTCGCTGATGTGTGCTTCCAAGTCAAATAATTTGAAACACAGTGTATTGTTTTGCTAATAAGTTTGCAAAATATTTAAATGGATCCCAACATTCAAGCCTGTACATACCTGTTATATTCACCTACCATATGTTATAGCAATGTTTTTAAGCTATATTATATACGTGTAATTGTGACTGATGTGTGCTTCCAAGAACTTTGCTTGGAATAATCCTATTTATACTGGTACCTTCCACTTCCAGACTTGTATGTTCTCTCCCCCTCACATTTCCATACAAACATTGGGCTCCATTCTGTTTTACTTCCATTCGTTCATGAAAAGAGCAGTATTATCACTCAAAACTTGAGTGAGCGCCGCGTGCTCGACTTTAGTGATCGCCACGTTATCTCTTCCAGCATTTATAAAATAGATGCAATAACATCAGTTTCAAATTGCAGATCTTGTAGTTAGCCATGAGAACAGAAGGTTTTCCGAAAGTGATTCCATCACTATCCAAAACTATAAGTTCTCTTGAAATGAAGAGCTTTGACAGCATTTTAGAGGATGATCGTGTTGATAGTCAACTTGATTCAACCCGCTCTCACTCTTTAAACTCACTACCCATGGTAAGTCTTTCTTAATTTCTATCAAGAATTAAGGGAAACAGATAAGAAATGACTACTATGATTGAAGATCAAACTTCAGATTAAAGTTCCCATGATTAGTGGAAGCTTAAAATGCAAACTCTGCCAATGTTCGACCCAAACTTTTTCACATCTTATTTGATTACTTCATTTACTCAAAAGCAGCAGTATCTTGGATTCCATTAGAATGTAGATTAACTTTAGCGTTTCTCTGTAACATATTGTGACACTTTAACTATTCTGACTTATCCTCCCAGGAAACTAAAGCTTTTGCTGAACAACAGAGCGACGTAATGCATTCCATTTCCATTAGTCCTTTAAAACCTCACTTACTGAGTACAAAAAGAGCTGGCCTCAATAATATCAGTGAGACTATATTAGATGTCACTGATTCTGCTGGTACCACACCGAATAAGCAACCTATGTCTTATTCTCAGACAACGACGACGCCTAGAGGTACAATGTTTCCTGAATCTCCTGCAAGTGGAAAACTTCCCAGCACTCCATGGAGGAATCCCAGAATTAATAAGCTAAAGGATACAAGGTTTGACTCTTTTAAAACATGGTCTGGTAGACTTGAGAGACAAATATCAGTTTTGCGTGGAAAGAGCCGTGAAAGAGAGCAAGAGCCTATTTCTCGACCAAGTATTGAGACAGAAACTATTCCTGTGGATCGATACTTTGATGCCTTGGAAGGGCCAGAATTGGACACCTTAAGGGTATGCTTTTTATCACCAGTAAATTTTACTTGTCTGGCCGGAATTTATTTTGGATGGAAATTTTTCCTTTTTAATAAAGGATAATTAGCATCTAAGTTGTCAAGTTATCAAACTTTCTTTTCTGTACTCCTCCTTTGTACATGGAAGTTCTTGGTTAAATGTAGCTTGCATTGATTATTAGAGAAAAAAATTGATTACCTCAATAGTGAATGGTATTCTTTATGTTAGTATTGTTTCTTCATCTAGAAGAAGAGAAAAATTCTTTCAGCTATAGGTCTTGAATGTTTTAGAGCCATGAAAAGATGCCTAACAGGGAAATTGAATTTGTATATTTATAAATTATTATGTATCCGTCATGTCAAAGCTTTTGAGATACCAATTGGTGTGCTTCCATTGTGAAGTTAAATATTTTTTTCCTTCATTTACATTACATGCTGAAATGAGGTAGTATGGTTGGTGACACATGTTTTTTCCTCTGCAGGCTTCTGAGGAAATTATTCTTCCAGAAGACAGAAAATGGCCATTTCTTCTTCGTTTCCCTATTTCTTCCTTTGGTATCTGTCTTGGTGTTAGCAGTCAAGCTATAATGTTCAAGAACCTGGCCACTTCTGCCTCGACAAATTTCCTGCACGTGAGCTTGAAAGCAAATCTTGGGCTGTGGGGCATATCTGCGGCACTTATGGCCATTATCTCCATTGTTTATGCTCTGAAAATTATTTTCTACTTTGAAGCTGTTCGTCGCGAGTACTACCACCCAATACGTGTTAACTTTTTCTTTGCTCCCTGGATAGCACTTCTGTTCTTAGCACTTGGAGTTCCAGCGTCAGTCACCCAAAACCTGCACACCTCTTTATGGTACATTCTAATGGCTCCAATCTTTTGTCTAGAGCTAAAGATATATGGGCAATGGATGTCTGGAGGACAGCGAAGACTCTCAAAGGTAGCAAATCCCTCGAATCATCTATCGATTGTTGGGAATTTCGTCGGTGCATTGCTTGGTGCATCCATGGGTCTAACAGAAGGGCCAATTTTCTTCTTTGCTGTTGGATTGGCTCATTACATAGTTATGTTTGTAACTCTCTACCAGAGACTCCCAACAAATGAGACACTCCCAAAGGAACTTCATCCTGTCTTCTTTCTGTTTGTTGCTGCACCTAGTGTCGCTTCTATGGCATGGGCAACGATCCAAGGGTCTTTTGATCATGGATCTCGGATTTCTTATTTCGTTGCAATGTTCCTTTATTTTTCACTGGTATGTCATTATGTTAGTCAATTTTTGCATTTCATATATAACCGAATTGCTTCTTTTAACGTCTAGTTGTACACTAATCTGTCTAATCGAATTCTTCAGGCTGTTCGCATTAATTTCTTCCGGGGCTTCAAGTACGTAAAAATTGCCAGTCTTTAATTATTTGTACTGCTTTAATTTCTTATTCCTCCTAACCTTTAGCTTGATATTAGGTTTTCATTGGCTTGGTGGGCCTATACTTTCCCTATGACAGGAGCTGCTATTGCCACCATCAGGTATTCACTTGTAGTTACCAACCTGGTGACAAAGTGCCTAGCCATCATACTTTGCTCTCTTTCTACATTCACAGTAACAGGACTGCTTGTGACAACCATCATTCATGCCTTTGTTCTGAGAGATCTCTTTCCCAATGATATTTCCATTGCAATTAGCGAAAGACCAATACCAACTCGGAAATGGTATCTTGGAAGATCTGGTAGCTCAGATACCAAACATATTGATCAATACCTTGATTATTCTCAAGGCAAAGATATTGAGGCTTCTCTCACACATCCAAACTCTTTTAACTAGAGTCCAACACCTTCGCCATAAACAATGATTCATTGAGTTCCAATATCCAAAATATTGTTTCTAGCATCTCTTGTAAAACCTCAACTCTTAATTAAGTGAGGAGCACCTAGTTTTAGGGTCGGTCCTGTGAACTTGATGTTGAGTGGAACTCTTTTGAAGGGTTTTATAATGAGGAAAGGTCAAACACTTTGAGAGACGTAAATTATCTAAGTGTCTAAGTATTCGTTGTGTGTAAATTCAGGAAATGAATGTTCCTATTTCTATTAATAAGAAGGTCCGTCAATTTCTTTGGAGGTAGTAATCTTGCGATGGTTTGGAGGAAAAGAATTAGTACATTTAACTTTTATCATTAATCTTAGGTGCAAATTTAGTGGATATAACATGCTTATGTAATGTTAGATTACTACGTAGATTAAATGCTTTATCTTTAGATAAAGTGTGCACATGGTCTTTGATCTCTATCTTCGGATACATGTTTACTAGAACGCAGTGAAGTGAATCTTGAAATTGGAGTAAAAGTGTCATTCTTCTATACGATAACAGCATTACTTCTGTCGTGGGCTGCTTTCAAGCCACGCCTCATGACCCCTTGGACTCGTCCCGTGGTGTCCTGGCAAGCCTCCCAACGCCTAGCGCCACGGTCGGCCCTGTGGTCTCGACAGCGCTAAATGACAAGCGTGCATGTGCCTCCGTCGTCCCACCGATAGTTCTTGCCAGCACCAAGCGGCAGGCGAATATCAACAGTGTCATGCACATAGACCATCATGCTGCCAACACGTCGCGCGAACAAATAGTGTCGCGCACGCAGATTAGATGCCAAGCGCCAGCGCCCAGCCGCAGGCAGATCCAAATAGTGTCGCGCGCACCGACAGCAATGCGTGCACAAACCTTGATGCTCAAGACAAAGTTGCTGCCAACGGACTTGTTTCTACCTTGTAGAAAACTAAGTCCTTTTCATTGTAAATATATAGTAGTTTTATTCCATGTATTTCCATTATGATTCTCTAGCTTAATTAGGTCAAGTCTTGTAACTTTGGTTTTTTTAAGCATTATTAGGGGGGATCAAGCATTCAAAACTTTCTAGAAAGCAAATAATTTTCTGTACTGGTGTCTCTCCCCTCGACACTGCGTTGCCGTTCTGTAATAGATTTCATTAATGCAATCAAGCTTTCTTTCAATTATCATTTCTGTTCCCTCAATTGCTTTCTTGACATTGATTTTCTTGTACGGTATTGACAATCTCGTCTAGTGTACGGAGGGGACCTTAGTTGGCGGACAACAACTGCACTGACATCAGTTGTTTATCCTTACGTCACTCTTCCAAGGAATCTCAGGAAGGCACTGTGTAACAGTTGGTATCAGAGCCTAGTCTCGACATCGGACGAGGGAACGCATTGTCATTACCACCATTTCCGACCATGGAGAATCATGGGGACCGCATTGCGGCCCTTGAAGAGACGATTGACGTATTACGGCCCATCGTGGATACGGTGCCTGATCTAAGAACCAGCCTAGTGCAAAGGTTGGACGACCTGGACCGCAAGATGCGGCAGGCCGAAGTTGACATAGCAAACATCAGTCGCGACTCTGAGGAAGAGCGGAAAACTGCAGCCGTAGAGGCAGCCGAAATTCATGGCAAATTCGAGGACCTCTAACAGGAGCGTGCCGAGGATTTAGCCCATCGGTAACTAGAGGCAGACAGAATAACAGACATGCAGCAAACCATAGACAACTTGACATGCCAGCATAATTTTGTCAATGCTGCCCTTCAAGGCCTGCTTAGAGGAGGCGAAAACCAAATCAGAGGTGCCATGAACATCGCCCCTGTGCCCCAAAAGCTGAAAATTCCGGAGCCAAAGCCATACAACGGAGCTCGGGATGCAAAAGAAGTGGAGAATTCGTAGGACAGTTGGACGAAGCCAAAAAGGTAGCAACTACTGCCATGTATCTTCAGGGTGATGCTAAACTCTGGTAGCAGGTGAAGTACGAAGCCATCAGAGCCGGTGAAGATACTCTCAACACATGGGCAGAACTGAAGGCAACCATACGCCTGCAGTTCTTCCCCAAAAACGTGGAATACAATGCACGGAGAAAGTTGCATATACTCTGCCAGACCAGGTTAGTGCGGGATTACATGCGGGAATTCTCCGCACTCATGCTAAACATACGGGATATGGGGTGTTGATTCACAATTTTTTCCTCATATATTCCAAGTACATATATACTTTCAAAATAGCATATTTGCATCATTATTTAGTTTATAAATCTATACAAGAATTTTCTATGATTTTTCATAATTTTTAGAGATTTAAATTAATTTTCTTATATTTAAATTATATATAAGTATCTAGTAATTATCCTCTAAATTATTTTTGTGATGACTTAGTTACCTAAAATAATTATTTTTCACCTATAATATATGTTTCAAACATTTTATTTCATTCCATACAATTACATTGGAATTTTTAAATCTATTTATCTAAATTTGCAATAATGGCCTTTATTCATACATAAAGGCTCTTTATTATATATTATTAGAAAATTTATATTTTTATAATACAAAGTTATTATTTTAAGTATTTCAGTGTATAAATAATATTTTTATTCATTTATTAAGTATTTTTTATAAATTATTTTAATAAATTTTGGGGTATTTAAATAATATCCTAATTTCTTACCTATTTTTCGGACCCAGTACTACCTAAACCTTACCCCAAACTTATCCCAATTATCCCAAGCCCAACACCAGCAACCCACCACCCATACCCATTTAATCAACTCGCCCTAATTCTTTAAAATCCTAGTTGTTGATTTCTAAGATCAACGACCCACAATCAACCTTCCCATTTTAATTATCTAACCCCTAACCTAATACCCATTACCCCTTTGCCACCGCCTCAACAACCTCCCACCTCTCTTCTTCTCTGCTAAACCCTAGCCACTATAACCCCAAATCCTCTCTGATTCCGACTCAAACATGGAATCAATCCATGATCTACTTACCTATTTTGTGATACTCTATCATTTCACGCATGTTTATGGTATTACTGAACTACTTCTCAAGAACAAGCCGGTTTACTTCGATTCTGTAAAGATCTGGACGATCTTTCGCCTCTATACATGTTATATTGAATGAATCTTGCATTTTTTGTTCGATTCAAGTCGGCAATAGCAACTAGGGTTTGAGATTTTCCCTTATTTTTTATTGATTGTCGATTGATACTCTTTCCTTTCTTGTGTTTGACTGATATTTTCTTTATTTTTGTTTAAGACATTGTAGATCCCTATTTTCTATTTTTATTTGCCTTAAAAATGGCTCTAATTGATTTCCGTATGCTATTTTCCTTATTCTCCATTCAACCTACTGTATTCCCTTATTTTAAGTGTTATTTGATTCTCGCACATTAATTTTCCTTATTATCTTTTTAGTTTACTGAACCTCCTATTCTATGTGTTATTTATTCTAAAATTGATTCTAATTGATTATGGCATGTCATATTTTCCTTATTCTATGTTTAATTTTACAGTGTTTCCCTATTGTATGTGTGAAATATGCTACTATATAAACCCCTCCTCTAAAGACCCTTCGACAGACTTTGAATCTCCTAATCCCTGCTATTGTTTTCACTACTCTTCTCTCTCACACTCTCACTCACTCACCCACTGTTACACTCAAACTCTCTCTAAAATTATTGAATTTGGGGCCGGTTGAAAGCCAAGGCCATTAAACAACCTCCTCCGGTGCAAGCACTGCTCGGAGCTCATTCTCGAGGCTCTTATGAACTCTGAAGCATCGGAATTTGGGGTTTTTGCTATTACACTCTTCACTTTTTTGATTCTGATACTAGTTAGTGTTTAAACCCTCACAATGTTCAACTTTTCTGTTTCTTTCTGCATATGTATTTGAACTTGCATGACCATGATTCAACTATGATAATGTTCAACGCTTTGATGCCATACTATGTTATTAAATGCATGGGGATAGTCTACTTTTGGTGTTATGCTAATACTATGATTTGCACTCCATGATTTCTTGTCTTCTGAAATGGATTTTGTGCCATTTAGCATCTTAGCATGTTTAATTTTGAATTTCATTAACGTCCACTTTTTTATAGGAGCTTGACTATTGTGATTATATGTTGTTAAGTTACAAAATTTCTGCATATTGTGTTTGGATACTACCACAACTCCATGGGACCCCCCCCCCCCACGGATGAATCTTTCAGGGCTAAACCTTATGTACTTGACTTGACCTTTTATGTATTAGCCCTAATTCTATGGAATGTTGTCCTAAAATCTACTTTAAACATGTTTTATGCTATCCTGATTTTCTAAAAGACAAGTACTCTATATTGCTATTAACTGTGACTCTGCTCCTATGTTAATATGTTTTTTCAGTATGCCTTGGTTCATTTGTCACCTTATCCTTTCAGTAATTATTACAATGTGTGTGTCCCTCCATCATGTCTAAGCACTGATTAATATGGCATTAGGTTAGATCTAACTTAATTTAGATCTTCAGGTTTCAACTAGATCAAATTCATGCTACCTATGTATGTCTACAAATCTGTTTTTTTCTCCTAATTCTTATTATGGTTGTCTATGTGGTACTTTGCTATGTGAACCTTGCTGAACATACTGTTTTGCTTGACCAGTTGTGATGTATGCTCAATTCAGTGATTTATGTCTACTCTCCTTACTTGTTACTCTAATATTCTAAGCCGGCTGAAAGCCAAGGCTATCTAGGTTCTATTGTTGGCCTCCCTAGTGTGAGCACTGATCGGGGTCCAATTGAGGCCATTGTGAACTCTGACACACTAGGTCTTGGTCCTAGTTATTCCCCCAACCTCCAAATCTGCCCCTAATAGTCTACTTCCTTCTCATGAACTGTGTGTCTATATTGGTTGTTCCAAGTGGCGTAACATTTGGTGTTGTGGCTCATTGAATTAGTCTGGAATCCCCTATGGACCTGTGATCGTGTGGTTCTTTATTGAAGGCCTAAGTATGTTATGTCAGAAGTAATGAAGTCCTAGTAAGCTGAGTATCTAGTTATTTTATTTGGGCTTGCTATAGGCCTGCTCAATGTTATGTTATATTGTTACTTTACTCATTAATTGGGCTTGTAATAATATCTTTGTATAAACGGTTGGGGGTTTTAGAAAAAGGGGATGGGTTAGATTCTAATATTAATATGATAACATACCTATAGGATTGAATGATGCACTTGCTTTATGTCATTCATTCTCTATGCACACTGTAAGCGTGTAATTTTTGCCTCACCAAAAATACTTCCACAAAATCAATAAATAGATTTTTATGATTTGTTTTTAAGATTTTATTTTTAAGAATTTTTGGTAATTATTTGCATTTAGTCGCATTTTTTCATGCATTTTTAGAATTTTAAAATCATAGAAAATAGCAAAAATGTCTAAATCATCATTACATAGCATTTGTAGGTCCTAATTGCATTTAGAATCTAATTGCATAAGTTGAATGCACTATTAAAACAAAAATCAAAAAATATATTGCTCATTTTTAGTTTCTAGTTTTAAATTAGTAACTTCCTTCATTGTTTTAAAGCTAATTAATTGTTAAAATGTTATAAATAGTTAATTAGGGTTATTTCACAATTTAGATTTGACTTTAGGATCTAATCTAGGTTTTTAATTAATTAGTTTAGGATTTAAAATTATTAAAAAAAAAGAGAGAATAAAGAAGAAAATACAAAGAAGAGGAATTAAAGAAATGTGTTATAACCGGGCCAAAGCTTCAATGGCCCAAATTCCCTTAACCAAATCTCGCCCGGCCCAAGCCCCAGTCCGGTCCAAATCTCCCACCAACCAAACGACCCCGTTTTAATTATAAGCAATACTGGCCGTTGATCCTTTTGGATCTAACGGCTCGGATCTCCCTTGCCCTAAAATATATATATGTCCTAACACCCCTAAGCCCTCCAGAACTCCCTCACTCTCCATCTCCCCCCAACCTGACCAAACCCTAGCCGCCACAAATCATCTGTCGTCGCTGCCCACCGGAAATCGCCTACGGCGGCGACGACACTCCAAACACACCCAAAATCATACTTAAACCCCTCACCCTTCATCTCTCACCTCTCTCACCCCTCTCTCTACTAGCCGCCCTAAAACGCCGCCGGAAATCGACCACGACGACAGTCGGCCTCCAAACCGCCTAAAATTCCTACCCTACAATCCCCTCTTCACCCTAACCCAAATCTACCGTTAGTTTTCCCAAACCCCTCACCAAATCCCTTCAATTTTAGATCTAAAAAAGCCAAACCCTAGATTTGCCCCGTTTGTGATTTTTCTTCTAATCAAACCTCAACACTTAACTAGTTTGTTCAAAGATCATCCTGCCAAGATCTCCCGTCAGGGATTCACGTTCCAGACGGGTATCTTGGAAAGAATGTTTTTGGCAACTAGACCTCTTTTGTCAAGTCAATCCGATTTAGGTATACCCTCATTTCTCTTTTATATATTCTTTTTTTTTCTTCTCCGAATCACTGATTTTAGGTGTTTAATTTGTTATTTTATTTTTTCAATTAAAATAGGTTTACTTAAGTTAATTGCATGATATTTAGTTTAATCGCATGTTGTTTAGATTAATTGAATCAATTTAATTAGTTCAGTAATCTAGTTAGGTGAATTAGTCATTTGTTTCTATTTTCATTTGATCTTTGAGTTGATTTTTGATTGTTTGGTTGCTGATGTTGAATGTCAATTGGAATTAAAAGGGTTGAACGAGTAATAATAGAAACCTTAAAGGGGTTAATTGAAAACCAAAATCAGAGAGTCTAAATCTAGAAGTGTCTGGAAGGTTCTAGAAGATAATGGTAGGGACTAAAGTATAATGAAATAATTGGAATTAGGTCAGAAATCAGGTAAAATACATAGGAAGTTTCTAGAACAAAGATAATTGTCCCAATCTGATTAGAAAAGAGATAAGGATAAGAGTGAAATATCCAGAAATTAGATAGCTGTCTATTTTCTGTTTTAGGAAGGTGCCAAAAATTGGACAGCTGTCCATTTTTCTGTTTTGGAAGATGCCCATTTCTTGATTTTAAGGGAATTCTAGCAGATTCCCTTGTACCTCTCATTCCTATCCTTTTTCATTCCTGCTCTATATAAAGGCAATCACATTCTTTCATAACACACACTAACTTCTATGAAAACACACTGAATTATCTGCATTCTCAATAGAAAACTCATGCATTATCCTTTTCAATTCCTGCATTCATAGTAGAAAATGCACACATAAAATTCCTAAGATATCTCAAGTTTGAAGTTTGATTCTGGAGTTGTTCTTTGATGTTGTTTGTCTGCTGCTGCTGCTTTTAGGTTGCTGAGATTTGCCTTTCTGGTTTTCTGACCTTTATTTGGTCTTGTTAATTGTTTTTTTCTGCATCTAGATATATTCTGAAACCTCAAATGTTGAACTTCATATTTAGTGAAAACTGGCATTCTGTTTCGAATGCTGCTGTGAATTCTGTTTAGCTGTGCTCATTGATTCTTTTGCTGTTTTTTTTAGTTAGTTAAGGTATAGCTAATTGGTTTCAAGCTAAATGATAGTTTCAAGCTTAGTTCATGATTGAAATGAGTTAAATCTGCATAACCTTTATAAAGTTGGATCCAGACTTGGTTTATTTGCATTCAATTGAACTAATTGTTATTATGAAACTTACAGCATTTTGAGTAGTGACCATTGAGCATTGTTTGAGTTAAGGAAATGGAATCAACCCACAACAACCCATGTGTAAATCAGAGTAAGTCATGATTGCATCAAGAATATGTAAGGTGAGAACCTGGCAAATGGAGTAAGAGTCAGGAGATTGATTCTATGGGAGAGCGCTCAGCTGAAATAGAACCAACTCTAATAAAGTTTTGGACAATTTCATTTAGTTGTTCATTTTGGCTTGTTAGGAAAATTTGATTAATGGAAAGTTAACCTTAAGTTCCATTGTATTGAGTTTTAGAAATATGTGTTTAGATGTATTAAGTGATAATTACAGTGGTTGTCACGGTTTATTTTAATTCATTATTCATGTAGATTAATATTAGGGGAAATTTTTTTAGATCCTACTACATTTAGCATCGTGTGAAATTCTTGCGAACTCTTTAGTACTTGTACTTAATTAAACTGTTGACTAGTAGTTTTTTTATTCCTAATTCTCATGATTATTGAATTATTAATTAATGCTTCTTTGTGAAATGTAATCTTCCTGTTCTATTGGGCTAGTCATGATGGCCCAGTTTCATTATAGTCAAGCTAATGCAATTGGGCCAGACCCTGAGGGGTTTTTGAGTACGATGTCTTTATAAATTGAAGACTCTCTGAATTATTTTTAGTATAACTTCAATGCAAGCCCTACAAATTTGGAATCTGTCTTAGGCCCATCCTATATACTTGGGCCATGTTGAAATCCTTAATAAGAGTTTTTCTTTTTTACGAATTCATCACCCCAGCAAACGTAGGTGAGAATATCTGCAGTTCATCAAAACTAATGACCTTGATATTTTTATGTCAAACTTAGATATTAATAATTCATATACATCGTAGTTTGCTTTAGACGCGTAATAAAATCATCACGTCTATGGGTACGGTTCCCGTGGCATAATCGTGATACGTAAATCCTATTCGGGTGTGCATTTCATGTGACCCGACCATAACTTTGAACAATAATTAAAATAAACATGTCATAAATCGTGGGTGAATTTCATGGTGTGCGGTTTGCGTCGTGCACCAAAATGACAAGTGTACCACATCGTGACTGGTTCCAAAATAATTCCATAAATAATTAAAAGCGGTAAAAGGCTGAAAATGCACAATAGGTTTAAAACTTGTAATAAATCTGATAATTAGGCCAATCAATAATAGTTGAGCGACCGTGCTAAAACTACGGAACCCGGGAATGCCTAACACCTTCGCCCGGATTAACAGAATTCCTTACCCGGTCTTCTGGTTTCGCAGACTTTAAAACAGAGTCAAATTTCCTCGATTTGGAATTTGAAATAAATGGTGACTCGGAACACCGTAAAATAATACCGAATGTGTCACAACCCAAAATCTTAACTCAGGTCGTGATGGCGCCCAACAGCAGAGTCAGGCAAGCCAACACTAAATTTACTAAGGGTTCTTTGTTATTTGATTAAACATTTCAATATATACCAAGTTTTAAAGCTTAAAACATAAATCGAAAAGGATAATTAGCCAGTTTTAATCAAAAGCGATCATAAGGAGGCTTGAGCCAATATATATATATATATACAAACGCGTAATCCATAATAACTACCGCGTGTGTGCCAGGAACTAGTGTCCTAAGTCCTACGGGCATACTAACAGAATATACAAAAGATATAATATACAGTCTCATTGTCTGAAAGAAATAGACAGGAAATAAGCTGCCAAGGATCGTCAGGAGAAGCAGCTCACCATGAAGTCAGGTCCAACTATAATCAGAATCGAGTTCCGGTCTGGTAACCAGATGCACCAGCCTCAGAACCTGTACAATTAAGTACAGAAGTGTAGCATGAGTACATAAATAAATATGTACCAGTGACTATCCCGTCTAATCTCGAAGAAGTAGTGACGAGAGGTCGACTTGACACTCACTAAGGTCCAAAAATATAATTAAACAGAATATGATGAAAACGGTAGGCATGTAAAGGTAGTAAAGAAGCACATATATAAGGCACTGAAATCCAAGTAAATACTGGAAGTAAATAAACAATTACTACTTCATCTTCCCCCAAATATATGTCAAATCAATATCCATGAATTCAGTAACAATTTATCATGTGCATACGGGATAAGGACAACCGGCCTGAGCCATAAAATAATCATGTATGTGCACTGTCGAGGGTCGAACGGCCCGAACCATAAGTGCATCTTTGCCATAAAATAATCATATCTATGCACTGCCAAGGGTCGAACGGCCCGAACCATAAGTGCATTTTTTCCATAAAATAATCATATCTATGCACTGCCGAGGGTCGAACGGCCCGAATCATAAGTGCATCTTTGCCATAAAATAATCATATCTATGCACTGTCGAGGGTCGAACGGCCCAAACCATAAGTGCATCTTTCAATCCGCCGTGGCGTACGACCCGCTCCCATGAGAGTGGGGGAAATCACACTCCGCTCGTGGAATGTAAATTGCAAAACGGTCACACGCACACACAATATTCTTTTAAAATTACTTTCCATAATCAACTCCTTCAAATTATGAAATTCCATAAATCTCAGGGAATCAATGCTACATATCACATGAATTCATAACATATAATTCATTACGAGGAAGAACACAAGGCATGATGTGGGCCTAACTACCCGGACATAATGATAATAGCCACTAAGTACGGACTCTCGTCACTTTGTACGTACGTAGACCCCACAAACATCACACATAGCATTTAAATCACCTATTGAGACAATTCCCTCTTACGAGGTTAGAAAGGAGACTCACCTCGTGTCGAATCTACTTCCCGGACCAAGAACGCGCCCAAAACTCCAAACTCGTCTCCAAGGACTCGAAACTAATCAAACGTTACATAAATATATCAAATTATACTCAAAGCATGGAATTCTCCTACTTATTTAGTCAATTCATCATTCTTGAAGAAATCCCAAAATCCACCCCCGGGCCCGCACGCTCGGATTCCGAAAATTCTCGAAGGAAACACTCACCCATAATCTAAAGATCGTTAATATATGATTTTTGTATGATTTCATAGCCAATTCACGGGAATTTCTCTAAATTCTCGATATCCCTAGGTTACTACCCGATTCCTTGATTTTCACTAATTAAGTAGTTAATTTAACTAGTAATTCATGTATTAAACTAATACTAGGATAGAATTTACTTGCCTTATCAGTAGCTACGTGGATTGGCTCTTTTCCAAGCTCTCTAGGTCGACAATGGTGGAAGAAAAATGGAGAAAATGAACATTTCTTGCGTTTTAAAAGAATACATTGCCTACAGTGGTTCCGCACCTGCGGCTCAAGGGCCGCACCTGCGGTCTCGCACCTGCGAGCAATAGCTCGCACCTGCGGAAAATGGGACAAGGGCCTGGGCTCGCACCTGGGGGCAGGAGTACGCACCTGCGGGAAAGGGCCCGCACCTATGAGAACTGATCAGCGCACCTGGGGGTCACACCTGCGAGGCTGGGACCGCAGGAGCGAACCCGCACCTACGACTGGGCAACCGCACCTGCGGTCACACCAGATCAGGTGCACTAGCAACTGTTTCAGCTGGTTTTTTGGCCTTGTTTGGTTCCCCCGAGAGGTATCTGGGCCCACCTGAGCCCTCGTCCAAATATACCAACAAGTCCCAAATCATAATACAGACTCGCTCGAGCCTTCGGAACACTCAAAACAACACAAAAACTCAAAATCACACCTCAAAACCCCTAGAATCAAAGCTTAAGAACTTCAAGTTCTTGAATTCGATATCAATGCGCCGAACCGACCTATACTGCTCGGAATGACACCAAATTTTGCAGGCAAGTCATAAATGACATAATCGAACTATTCCAGGTCTTAGAATTCCGTTCGGACCTCGATAACACAAAAACACGTCCCAAACCACAGTATGAACTTAAGGAAACTCTTATTTCGATATTGGGCGTCGAAACGCTCCCAGGTCATCCAAAACCCATTCCGAACATACGCCCAAGTCCAAAATTATCATACGAAGCTATCGGAACCGTTGAAACTCGATGCTGAGGTCGTTTACTCAAAATGTTGACGGAAGTCAAACTTCGCCAAAAAGGTCAACCTTAAGGAACTATGTGTTCCTTTACTGCTCTAAACACTTCTGAATCCCGGACCACCCGCCCCCGCAAGTCATAAATCAATATAAGCCGCTATGGGAAGTTTCATTTAGGGAAACGGGGTCCGATAACGCAAAATGACCGGTCGGGTCATTACAGAATGGCGACTCTAAAAGATAAATAAATAATCTCATTTTGAATAATGTCACTTAAATTGGAAAACCTCCACATATCTCTCTTTCGGGAAAAAATGAGGTGTGACACACACTGTAGAGATCATGCCATTAAGAAAATCACACACTTGCACTACTTGTTTATTAGCAAAGCATGAGCTCAAAATGCTTCAATATATTTGTTGCTACATATCATTAGAAAACCTTCCCGTAGGAAATAAGTATCGTTGAATTTTCCTTTAATTTTCATTGTTGCAGCATATCCACTAGAGATCATGCCTATAGGACTTTTGATCATTCCATTTGTTATTACATTGCATTGGTCACCTAGAAAACCTGCCTAAAAGGTTTAACAATAAAATCAGGTTCCCAAGTGCTAATCATTAGAAATCTTGTCTATGGGTGCCACTGTTCGCCTTAATAACTGTTAATTACGCCCCATCTCAACATTAATCATTGCTCACTTAGGCCATTATCAATAGCATGAGTAATTATGGGTTTCTCTCGATTGATTTAACTCTCTCTATTACGTAAATCACCTAGGTGCAACATCTAAATCACCTAGGTGCAACATCTACCGGATTAATAACTGGGAATCTGTCATCTCAATAATCAGTGTGCAACAACCTATACAATCTTGTCAATGAATAACGACGGTTCCTATAATTGCCTGCATTTCTTGATGCCTATCACATAGAAATCATGTCTATAGGAATTTAAGTTCCTTAATCTTGAACTTCCTAACATGAAAACTTGTTTCGCGTGCATTTGTTGTTTAAGTGTGGAGGCTAACTTGAGCCTTTAGTTGCCTATATATGAAATCCAACGTGTTTTGTATGTCGCCTAGTTTTGACATTTTCTGAGCAAGCTAAGTAAGGTCTAGAACCACCCAAAATAGAGGTCCAATGCCTCCTGGACCATAGGTATGGGATGGGGAGTGCACGCATAAGGTACGACATAGAATTGAACTAGTGCGCTTTAGGTAACAACTTAAAGATAGTAATCGTGTAGAAGGAGATGATAATCTTTGCCCGCTGAATAATATGAGTAACACCCCATCTCGAGGGAGTTGCGAAGTATTATTTATGTTGCACGGGGTGATCCTTTAGGCTAAAAAACTTAGGACCCCCCACCTTATTTCCCTTTTTTTTTGTTTTGAAACAAGTTTTTGTACTCATTTCTTCAAAGTCTTTTATAATAAAAATTCTCCAAATTCTTGCTCTCTGTATCTTTGTTTATCTGACTAATTCATATAATTCAAGTTCGACCGAGACCCATAGTTGTGGACCTCAAAGAGTGCCTAACACCTTCTCTTCGAGGTAATTTTGGGCCCTTACTTGATCTTTGGTGATGCAAACCAGTTGAACCTGAGTCACTTGCAAATAGGTGCCCTAACGCACCTTAAAATTGTTAGGTGGCGAATACCCTCTTTTAATACCTCCTTAAAAGAGTTGTCACATGTCGAAACCCGATTTCGCGAGAAAAAGGGGTGCGACAACATGACGACTCTGCTGGGGATATTTAGGCTCTTACCGAAACAAATTTGGCTTGTATGAATTAGTCTTCTTTAATAAACGTGCTTCATTCTTCTTTTTATTTGCTTCTACATGCACATCCCTCCCCTATTCTCTTTTTATTTGAATTCGTGGTAATATGGAAATCCTTCCCTTCTCCGCCCTTCCTTGCTCAAATTGGCTATAATTGTAAACCTTTTCCTAGTCGTGCGTATTTTCTCTAAGATGCTTTTTATTGGTTTTAAAATTTCTACATCATTTCTCTCCCCACCCCTACCCCCTCGCTTACTTTATCATATTCCCATATTACCTGAACTAACTTCTTCTTATTTTTCTTTCGTTCTTTTTATGTCCTTTATGTTTTACCTTAATACTGTGTTTACTGCTTTCACATATCTACCATGCAAATACTTGAAAATGTGTTATTTATCCTTGCATAAAGCATGCTCCATATCATATTCCACTCGTGCCCAATTAATACCATAGCGGCGCTTGATGAGTGTTCGCGCTCTTCCGAAATTACCCTTTCAATTTAAAAAGGATTATTTGCGGTAAACTAGACGATCAACAGTGCAGTTGACGGTTCCGTGCCTTTCCCTCTCAAGTTGTCCACTTGAGAGTACCAGTCTAGACCCTTCTATAAACCTCACTTCAATATCAATTGTGCATGGATCATGTCAAACCTAGTATGGGTTAGAACGTTATCCGCGTGATTATCCGCTAAGGCAAGCCTTGTCCAAAGTCTGATGGGATTTCCATAATCCCAATGGACACCATCACGTTATGTGAATTATTTGGTGAAACCGTGCTGGTATGTTGATCATTAATGTGTAAGTAGTCAGATGCGGAGGGGGAAGGTCTAACTTTATTTATTTTGGAGAAAATGAGGCACGAAATCCCCAGTTTCGGCATGGTTCAAAACATCCCACCTTTGCTACTTGATTGGTGGAAGAACCTCTTACCTAGTGACAAGAACCATGTGAAAAGGGTCCTTGGAAATTTACCATCCTTATTGGACGTCCGGCCAAATAATGCATTGATTGAGGCTACCACTATGCTTTGGGATGAGAAGAGAGTTGTCTTCCATTTTTGTGACGTAAAAATGACTCCTCTTTTAGAGGAAATAGGAGGCTTCGCTGGGTTCCCATGGGATAGTCCTGGTTTATTGGTACCAAAAAATTGCACTCCCCGAGGTTTCCTGAAAATGATGGATTTTAAGAAAAATGATGAGTTACTCTGTCTGAAGAAATCATACATACCATTTGAGTTCATTTATGAACGTTATGGGCATAGCAAGTCATATCTCTTTCACCATGATGAACTTGCCATTACTTTTTTGGGTTGGACACACTGCCGGGCTTTTGTATTCATTGTCTATTTCTTGGAGATGCTGATATTTCCAATGAAGAGGTAGAGGATCCACACTCACCTAGACATGGTCTCTAGGACTTTAATGGAGGGAATTGAGGGACAAACTTATACCATCATCCCTATGATCTTGGCTGAAATGTATCAGGCTCTAGATTGCTGCAAAAAAAGTATGGGCACTTTGAGGGTTGTAATTTGTTGTTGTAGGTATGGTTATTATAACATTTACAAATAGGTGAATATCGTCAAGAACTTCTGTGACAACCACTGAATGACCACATAGCCTACCATCACCCGAAAAAGAATGACAATTATCCCTGATAGGTTTGCGTAACCTGGAAATGCTATGAGTTGTGTGTGTTTCTTCAGCCACTTGACTGGCGAAAAGGTATATTGGATGTTCGAATGGTTCCCTAGTAGCGAGTTCATCATCAGGTCAAGAGAAACCACCCATCTAGTATTGATCAGGTTAAGAGGAATCTATCTTTATGCTCCTATAAGGGTAATGAGGCAAGCGGGGAGAAAGCAAGTTATACCTCGGGTTTCCAACATGGTCCAGTACAAAGCATACTTTAAGGGAACGCCATTCCATTCAAATTCGAGGCACAACATATGTGGAATCAAAAGGTCATTGTGGAGAGAGATACCATCAAGACAGACAGGTATCATGCCGGCCATGTGTACTTCTACCCATCATGGTTGGTCGATGATACAGCGGGAGATGTCAAGCCAGGGATTAATCTAAAAAATAGGGTTATAAACGACGCTGCTGAAGCACAAGTAAAATATAGGATGCTGCGCAAGAGGGTTTTCGAGTCCGAAGCCAAGAATTTGGAACAACATAAAGTGGACATGGAAGCAATCAACGGATGGAAAGAAATAGCTACTAAATCAACAAAGAGATTGGAATATTTGGAGCAATGGTTAATGGAGCTTGAGGGGAAGATGAGGAAAAGGCTCTTGGACTGTCAGAATGCGGATGGCAATGAAGGAGAGCATCTAGCAAGGGTTTATCTGCTATTGGACATGCGCGATCTAGGAAACTTGATTGATGGAATCAAGAAGGCCAAGCATGGAGAAGGTCCCTTTGGGACCAAATAGATTAGGAAACAATGTTTTTACTGCTTTCTAGATACGACTTGACTTCGATTATAATAAGGCGAATGTCATTAGTAACTCTTTTCTCATTATTGTTGTTTTAGAAGAGATTTGGTTCATTTTCACACTAATGAAGTGACGCAATTATTAGCATTAATTTTCTCCAAATCTATGTGTCCCTTAGTCCTACCTCGCGCACAACGAGGTCCCTCAAATTAGGATGCGAATTTATTACATAATTCTGCAATGCACGTTTAAATATCGCAAACATCTCGCACCTCATCAATGTGCCATACCCCTTCAAAACCCTAATCCTCCACCAGTACCTACCCCTCAACAACACCATCACCATTCAACTCAGTATCCGCAAACCACCACTTACCACACTCCTCAAAATGCACCCCAACATACCCCTGATCCCCAAAACTCAACCAACGACCACCACTATGCCCTGATTCCTAAAGTCTATCAAAGCAACCCTATATACGTGGAAACCTTATCCCACACCCCAAAACAGACTCTATACGTACCCAAACCTGCCGAGAAGGACCTACTCATCAAAAACTTACTGGTAGAATTCAAAGTGTCGAAGGGGGAAAAAGCATCGAGGGTTTAAATTATGAGGATTTGTGTAATCAGTCGGATGTAGAACTGCCAGAGGGTTACAAACCTCTTACGTTCGAAATGTTCGACGGGACTGGAGATCCGAAGGTGCACTTGAGAACGTATTGTGACAAACTTGTAGGGGTTGGCAAGGATGAAAGAATCCGCATGAAGTTGTTCATGAGGAGCCTCCCTGAAGATGCCCTGTCTTGGTACATCAGTCAGAACCCAAAGAAATGGGTTAATTGGGTGAGCATGGTGTCAGATTTTATGGATCAGTTCAGGTTTAACACAGAAAATGCACCAGACGTTTTCTACATTCAGAATCTTAAGAAGAAGCCAATGGAAACATTCCGTGAGTAGGCTACTAGGTAGATGCATGAAGCCACAAAGGTAATGCCGGCATTGGAAGAAGAACATATTAATAAGTTCTTCGTCCGAGCTCAGGATCCATAGTACTACGAGAGACTAATGGTTATTGAAAACCATAAATTTTCTGACATCATTAAATTGGGAGAAAGAATAGAAGAAGGGGTTAAAAGCGGAATGGTGACAAACTTTGAAGCGCTCCAAGCTACAAACAAATCCTTACAGTCAGGAGGTATCTCCAAGAAGAAAGAAGTAGGTGCATTGATGGTAGCCCAAGGTCCAAAATCTCCTCTCACATGCCAAACACCCCCATCCACATATCATCCTCCACCTCCCAGATACTAACAACCAGCTACCACTTACAACACTTATAACACCCAGCCAGCATACTACCACTCACCAGCCCACCAAAACTACCAAAAACCTAGACCGAATTTCAATCGCAAACCACCCAGAAAATACACCCCAATTACTGAACCCATAGATCAACTGTACAAGAGACTGAAGGCTACCGGTTATATCACTCCCATTCCCAAAATTGCTACGGAAAACTCCTCCCAATGGATCAATCCAAATAAGACATGTACCTATCACTCAGGCATGAAGGGTCATACTATTGATGGTTGTTGCACTTTGAAGGATAAGATTCAGACATTAATTTACACCAAAGTTATACATGAAAAGGAGGTTGCACCCAATGTCCGTAACAATCCTCTCCTAGATCACAAAGGTGAAGTGGTAAACATGATAGAAACCGACAAAGAATGGGATCCGGAAGGGTTAATTGGACTCATTCGAGAAGGGGATGATCCTAAAACATCTGTGGTCACTATCACACCTATAGTGGTACAAACTTAGGTACCAATTGAGGTTGAGGTAGCCGCACCAACTCTGTTTGAGGTTGAAGTGACAACACCCTCAGCCGTACCAACTCCGTTTGAGGTTGAAGTGACAACACCCTTCACCGTAATGGTAGCAGCTACATCGTCCTTTAAGTCTAATGTTATATCCTGGGACTATGATGCGGAATCAAGAAGGAAAGGAAAATCTTAAATGGAGGAAACAGGTGCAGCACAAGGAATGACCAGAACTGGTAGGGTTTATACACCCGAGCATTTGGGAGGAACAAGCAAAGAAGCCGCTTCTAAGCCGCCTGTCATTGAGACTGGCCTAGATGATCTTTGGAGAAAGGTGAAGGCGAGGGAGTATTTTTTGGTTGATCATCTGAACAAAACCCCTGCTCAAATATCCATTCTATCACTACTACAGAACTCCGAGGCGCATAGGAACGCCTTGATGAAAGTGTTGAACGAAGCCTATGTACCCAATAACATTACCAGTGGAGAGATGGTCAATATGGTAGGGAAAGTGTTGGAAAGCCACAACATCACTTTTCACGGAGACGAACTACTGCAGGAAGGCTGAGTCACAACAGGGCACTGCATATCACAGTACAGTTTGAGGATAAATTCATTGTCAGAGTCCTGATAGACGGGGGTTTAAGTCTTAACATTTGTCTGCTAACTACTTTGAAAAGATTGGGTAACGGTCTGCATGAGATACGAGCAGGGTGTATTAACGTGAAAGCATTCGATGGGCCCCAAAGGGCCATAGTTGGGAAAACCAGCCTCAGCTTAAAGATGGGCCTGACCTGGTTTGATGTTGAGTTTCAAGTGTTAGATATATCCGCTACATACAATCTGTTATTGGGACGACCTTGGATACATGCCGTTGGGGTCATAACTTCTACTCTACATCAGGCCGTGAAGTTCGAATGGAACCATCAGGAAGTAATCATCCATGGGGACATATGCTATCCCATTTACATCCATCAATTTGTCCCGGTTGTCAAGAATAGAAGGAAGCTAGGTGGAGAAACATACCATCGCATCGAGCGTGTCAATGAAATTGAGAAGGATAAATGGTTGAGTAGTAAGATAAAAATCATATTGGCATGGCCAAGGTATGAACCGAGCAAGGGTCTCGGTAAGAAGCTACAGGGTATCACCAAATCAATACAGCCAAAGCGTCACGGCACAACTTTTGTGCTTGGGTATGAATACACCTGGCACGAATATAATAGTTGGTCGCTGACATGGCATGGTCCTTATTACCCTCTGGAGCAGCTCGTACCACATTTGGGCCAGTCATTTCATCAAGCTGGCATGATGTGGGGTTTCAAAGAATATGAAGTTCTAGCTGGCATAAGGAATCTATTCCTGAACGATGAAGACATGGACTGTAGTGCGGTAATTCAGGAGCAGGAGGAGGAAGGCCTTATTATTCAGACAATGGAGAAAAGAGTTGTTCTCAGGAATTGGACTGCTGCACCATCAAGGGCCCATCGAGTTCCTAGGTAGCTTATCAAGTAGCATCATTTATTTTGAAAATGATTTTATGGGATTTTAAGACATTTTCAGTATTTTGTTTTAAATGTTTTTGTTTTGAATAATTGTTCAGATCATTGAACTGCATTTGTTTGACGTTTTAGTATTTATCAATGGATTGATGTTTTAGTATTTATTATTATCCTTTACATTTTCTCTCTACAGGATTATTATCACCCTGATGAACCTACGAATGTGCCATGTAATGAGACAATGCAACATAAAGATAGTGATTTAGAGGATCTAGAAGAAGATATAATACCCGAGGAGATTGTCAGAAAAGTGGAAAATTTTGGAAACAAGCCTAAGTCCAATTTGGATAAAACTAAAATAGTTAATTTGGGAGACTCCGAAACAGTCAAGGAAACTCGTGTAAGCATTCACATATCACCGTCAGAGAAAGAAGAATACATCCGGTTTTTGAAAGAGTACGAGGATATTTTTGCATGGTTCTATGATGATATGACCGGTTTGGGCACGTCTATAGTAGCTCATAAGCTACCGACCAGTCCTATGTGTCCGCCTGTAAAGCAGAAGCTCAGAAAGTTCAAGCCAGATATGAGTTTGAAAATAAAAGAGGAATTCACCAAGCAAATCAAAGCTGAGGTTCTTAGAGTGGTTGAATATCCAACCTAGTTGGCTAACATCGTACCAGTTCTGAAGAAATATGGGAAAGTCAGAGTATTTGTCGACTATCGGGATTTAAACAGAGCAAGTCCCAAAGATGATTTTCCATTTCCCAATATACACATATTGATCGATAGTTGTGCCAAGAATGAACTCCAATCCTTTGTTGATTGCTTCATGGGATACATCAGATCTGGATGGATGAAGAGGATGTCGAAAAAACAACATTTATTACACTATGGGGAGTATATTGTTACAAAATGATGTCGTTTGGTCTAAAGAACGCTGGAGCCACTTATATGAGGGCTATGACAACCATTTTCTATGACATGATACACAAAGAGATAGAAGTGTACGTGGACGATGTTATCATCAAATCTAAGAAGGTTACAGATTACATAGCAGACTTGATGAAATTCTGTGATCTACTTCGAAGGTATAATTTGAAACTGAACCCCGCAAAGTGTGCCTTTGGAGTCCCTGTTGGAAATTTGTTAGGGTTCATCATCAACCGCGAGGAATTGAGTTAGACCCATCAAAGGTCAAGGCTATCCAAGACTTGCCACCTCCAAAGAACAAGAAAGATGTGATGAGTTGCTTAGGACGTCTCAATTACATCAGTCGTTTCATAGCACAATCAATTGTGATCTGTGAACCAATTTTCAAAATGTTAAAGAAGGATGCTGCAACAAGGTGGACTGAAGAATGTCAGAAAGCCTTTGAAAAAATCAAGGAATAATTGTCCATGCCACTAGTCCTGGTCCTGCCAGAACCTGGGAGACCTCTACTACTCTATTTGTCTGTACTAGATGGGGCTTTCACTTGTGTCTTGGGACAGCACGATGAGACAGGAAGGAAAAAGCAGGCCATATACTATTTGAGTAAGAAGTTCACACCCTACGAAGCACGATATTCTTTGATAGAATGAACCTTCTATGCTCTGACATGGATAGCCCAAAAGTTGAGGCACTACTTCTGTGCCTACACCACATACCTCATATCAAGGATGGATCCTCTAAAATATATTTTCCAGAAACCCATGCCTACGGGAAAGCTGGCAAAATGGCAGATACTGTTGAGTGAGTTCGACATTATCTATGTAACTCAGAAAGCGGTCAAGGGACAGGCATTGGCTAATCATCTGGAAGAAAATCCTGTAGGAGGAGAGTACGAACCGCTGAAAACGTAATTTCCCGACGAAGAGGTATCATTTGTAAGAGAAGATATCACCGAAACGTATGATGGTTGGAGAATGTTCTTTGATGGGCTGCAAATTTCAAAGGAGTGGGTATTGGAGCAGTTTTGGTATTAGAGACAGGTCAACACTATCTGGTATCCGCAAAACTCAGATTTCTGTGTACCAACAATATGGCAGAATATGAGGCTTGCATCTTGGGGCTCAAGTTTTCCATTCACATGAATATTCAGGAACTGCTGGTGATTGGTGATTCAGACCTTTTGGTACACCAGGTTCTAGGAGAATGGGCTACAAAGAATACCAAAATATTATCGTATATGTACTATGTGCAAGAATTGATGAAGAGATTCACAAAGATAGAGTTCAAACATGTTCCGAGAATCCAGAGTAAGTTCGCAGATGCGTTGGCCACTCTATCTTCCATAATACAACATCCAGACAAGAATTTCATCGATCTTTCTAGTAGGATTCATAATCAACTAGCTTATTGTGCTCATGTTGAAGAAGAAACTGATGCGAATCTATGGTTCCATGACATCAAAGAATACTTGGCAAAAGGAGAATACCCAGAACACGCAAATCATACTCAGAAACACACATTCTGAAGATTATCCAGCCATTTCTTCCAAAGTGGAGGAATTCTGTACAGAAGGACTCCAGATCTGGGGTTATTATGGTGTATCGACACCAAGGAAGCATCCATATTGCTCGAAGAGATACATGCTGGAACTTGCGGACCACACATGAATGGCTTTGTTTTAGCTAAGAAGATATTAAGGCAGGATATTTTGGATAACTATGGAAACAGACTACATCAGGTATATCCAAAAGTGTCATCAATGCCAAGTACATACGGATATGATACGAGTTCCACCCAATGAACATAATGCAACAAGTGCACCTTGGCCTTTCTCCGCTTAGGGGATGGATGTCATCGGTCCAATCGAACCCGCCTCTTCAAATGGGCACAGATTCATTCTAGTGGACATAGACTATTTCACAAAATGGGATGAAGCCGCATCTTACAAGGATGTAACTAAGAAGGTCGTCGCAGATTTCGTTAGGGATCGTATTGTTTGTCGATTCGGGGTGCCGGAATCAATCATCACCGACAACGCCGCCAACCTTAACAGTGATTTAATGAGATCCATGTGTGAAACCATCAGGATCAAGCATAAGAATTCCACAGCATACAGGCCTCAAACCAATGGAGTTGTGGAAGCCACCAACAAGAACTTCAAGAAGATATTAAGGAAGATGGTAGATAATCAGAAACAATGGCACGAGAAATTACCATTTTCCTTATTGGGATATCATACCACCGTTCGCACATCAACCGGGGCAACTCCCCATTTGCTGGTATATGGTACTAAAGTTGTTATTCCTGCCGAAGTAGAATTCCTTCTTTGAGAATCATACCAGAGGCTGAACTCAGTGGTGCAGAATGCATACGAAGTCGCTATGAACAACTGGCTCTCATTGAAGGGAAAAGAATGAACGCGGTATGTCACGGTCAACTTTACCAGAACAGAATGTCCAGAGCCTTCAACAAAAGGTTCAGGCCTAGACAATTCACACCGAGGCAGCTGGTGCTGAAGCGGACCTTCCCCCATCAGGATGAAGCCAAAGGGAAGTTTTCACCCAATTGGCAAGAGCCTTACATGGTTTACAGAGTACCTGCAGGAGGAGCGCTCATACATGCAGAAATGGATGGAGAAGTTTCTCCAAAACCTATCAACTCATACGCAGTCAAAAGATACTATATTTAGATTGTTTATAGCTCTTCATCTAATATAACTGAACTACTCTTGACCTAATTCCCATTTAAGAGGGGATATGTAGGCAACCCTGTGGGTTCGGTCACATCTCAATAAAATCATAATTCTTTCCATGGCCAGAAACTGGGGCAGAATTTTGAGGAGGACCCTCAAAATTCAGAAGCAAGTCCAACCAACTTCATCATATGCAGAACAATCAAAGAATTTCTTTTAAACTGGGACAGAATTTTGAGGAGGACCCTCAAAATCTAAAGCAAGGAGGTCGCAATGTCTCTAAAACATGTCATAATCATTGGTTCATCTAGCTTACTTGATATTGCATACAACTATATTTTAAATAACTACATTCATCAAATGTACGAATATTTTCTCGAAAACATTATTTTATAAACCTCTACATGCTGCCCAGGGTAATTCAAAACAGGATCTCAAGATAGGAGCACAGACAAAGAGAAGACAAAAGCGCGAACGAACCTTCCCCCACAAAACTCATAGTTTTTCTTTAGATGCAGGCACAATAAAATAATGATATCCGTAGACACATCAGGTCACTTCAATCAAGACAACAAGTTATCTATCACAAGCACCTCCAGCTAAGAAATACTTTACTATCACTCAATGTTTTCTTTGCATGAGGCTAAGTCGTGCCTCCTCAACTACATAAGCCTAAGCACTGCCTTTATCTGCATGAGACTAAGCATTGTCTCTTCTTCTTGCATGAGGCTAACCATTGCCTCCCTAATTGCATGAGACTAAGCATTGTCTCATATTCTTGCATGAGTTAAGCATTGCTTCCCTAATTGAATGAGACTAAGCATTGTCTCCTCTTCTTGCATGAGGCTAAGAATTCCCTCCTTAATTGCATAAGTCTAAGCTCGGCCTTTCCTCGTATCAAGACTAAGAACTGTCTCCTAATTACATGAGGCTAAGAAAGGCCTCCCTAATTGCATGAGACTAAGCAATGTCTCCTAATTGCATGAGACTAAGCAATGTCTCCTCTTCTTGCATAAGGCTAAGCAATGTCTTCTAATTGCATGAGACTAAGCATCGTCTCCTCTTCTTGCATGAGACTAAGAATTTCCTCCCTGATGTGTGGCTAGAATTCATGGTTTAACAAGTTATATGCCTTACATTTTATGTGCGTTAATGATAAAAATAAACTTTTTATGTGCATAATGGAGTTTATTTCATGTGTAGGTGCATTGGAGATGGAAACTGAGCTAATGGATGCATGAACGTCGAAAATACGATCAAGAGTCGAAAAGGAGTGACCCGAGCTATAGCCGGGCATTTTGGCCTTAAAGTCAGGCCAACCCGGGCGTTAGTGGGGCGTTTGGCCCCTAAAGCCAGGGTCAGCCTGGCGTTAGTGGGGTGTTAGAGCCCTAAATATAGGTCTTCCCTGGCTTTAAAGGGGCGTTTGAGCCCAAACGCCTGGGTCCCGAGGTCCGGTCAATTCCGAGTTTTAAAGGTTTTTAAGTGTTTCCCAGTTGGAATAGAAGTCTCCTACACGGCTAGGGTTTATCCCAAACATATAAATAGACCCAAAAACACAACTTGAAAAGGGAGGAAGCCATTGAAGTGAAGAAAAACCTGTGGATTACTACTCAGTGAAGCAAACATTGATTTTTATAGCTTTTATTTATTATTTTGTAGTTCAATTATGCAAGTTATTTTAGAATTGATTCTTATGAATATGAGTAGCTAATTTTCTTAATCTAGGGTTTTGGTGGAACCCGTTGGGGGATAAACTTATTGTGATATTAATATAGTTTTGATTGGTTGATTAATCTCTATTTGTTCAACTACGTTCTTGTTGTAGTTGATTGAAGGGCCCTCAATTAGCTGTTCCTATTTATTATGTATCTACTTGAGAGAGAGTGCATATTTAGGTAGTTGTTTGAACAACATCACTCCCGAAGTATAGAAGCAAGTCATAACCGAGGGTTTAGAGGTTGGATTAGAGATAACGATACTTCGGGTGCAATCTAAGTGAACTGTAAAGCAATCTAGCTAGCGTAACTTGAGAGAGTGCGTCTAGTAAATTATCATAATTACTTGAGAGAGATTTATGGTAGATAGAGTGTTCATGATTGATAGAGAC